>JAOTRH010467278.1:18657-61657 GCA_034768845.1 Heliamphora exappendiculata | reverse complement strand
ATATAAAATTACGCAAGTGCGTGATGCAAGTGAATGCGATGTAAATGCCCAACCCGACCTACATCTAGAACCATAATATGAATTCCACACCGGGAATTAAGAGTAGACTTTATAAGAATTTGATCACCAAACTTATTCTCGCCTCGTTACAAAAGGTAAACGGTCGCATTGGCTTCATGCCTCAGCTGTTTTGCTCAATGGCAATGGCGTGAGGTAGCTAGTTACATCCTTATTTCAAATCCTCCATCCTTATTCCAAATCCTCTTGCCAAATTATATGCGCACAAAACCCACCTTAAGAACAAGAATGCTCGTTTTGCGTCAACCAAAAGTCTAAATTACCAAAATTAAAAAGGCTAGTGACAAGCCCATGGTGCGTTACTCCTTTTCATAATAAGCCCCTTTTTCATAATAACAACCTCCCAAATCAATTTCAAAATTGGCAACTAGGGACGCCCTAGATTCAAGATCACAAAAGAATGATTTTCACACAACTCAACCCACAATGACAGGTACACAAAGGACTCCGATAAACCAAGATGCAAGTGTAGTAATGCTCATAGTGTGCAACATGCTTCTCGTGCACAACTAATTATAGCAAAGCATCTAAATATGGTATAGCACATGGTACAACTCACTAAAGTATAGAGTACAAGTATATAAAGCATAAGCTATAATTTATGTGACTTGGATTCAACTTATCGGCATATTTTTTATTCATCAAATTATCAATTTCATACATCAATTACTCACATAATTTATTTAAAGTTCATATATTCAAGTCCCACAATGTGACATACCACTCATACACTTAGCCAAATTTAAGCAAAAAATGTTTAAGCGTCAAATTTAAAGTTGCAACCGTATTTTGAGGTATCTAGACATGGAGTTAATTTTTTATTTTTGAACATCAATTAGTTAAAAATATTTTCTACAACTTTCATGTTTGACACTAAGGTTAGATTCTAGGGAAAAAATGTCATTTACTTTAATTAAGAGAAAATCGTTCAACACTTTACAAAGAAAAGTGTAGAATTTGGGCCTCCATTGGCCTCAGTTTTTGGGGCATCAATTCAAGGGTTATGGGTCTGATTTTTTTAGAAAAGTTTTAGTTTAAGGTGTTCCCTACAAGTTTTATGTTTTGTGCTATGGCTACTTATTTGGAACAAGTTGATGATTGTGTCCAATTTATAAAATGGGTTGAGTCATCATAAAACGGCTCAGCAGAACCGGTTTTCAACAGAGAAGGCACACGACCTTTGGTGGACTATCCTTGGGTATTTTAGGCTGATTTTTGATCAGTATCTAGTTTAATATGTTAGCTACATTTTTTTTGAAAATCACTTTTCGATTTAGCCATTACAAACATAGGTTTTGGGTTCTACAAAAACATGTAACAAAGAGCTATGTCTATCACTTATTCACAATAGTGACTTTGGGAAGGGTTTTGACCTATCAAGATTTCATATTTTAGGCGCATTTCTGGTGAACCGTAAGATAAACATGTTATCTACAAGTTTTATGTTTTAACCTAAGCTTGGGTCTCATTTTAACCTAGGGGTTTTATGTTTGTATTACAGAGTGGTCAAAATCTGACACTCTTTGGTAAAAATAGTCTATCTAGTGTTCTACCCAACGAAATCACTTCAAACTAATTTTTTATGAAAGAGAACTTCAGAATCTAGGTCTGAAAATAAAAATCTCAGTTAGGTCATTTTTCTACAATTAATTATGGTAGTTTAAAGTTCGTAGCAAAAAGTTAATATGCCCAGAAAATCAGGTTATTTAGGATTTCGGTAACTTAGCTCATGGTGTGTTTAAATTTAATGTATTTTCTTTGCTTGAAGGTAATGTATTAATACATACCAAAGCTCCAGAGCCTATTCAAGCCATTAAACTCAAAAATACTTTCATGCAAACACATACCACACTAGAGCTCATATGAATAGGCCATAATTTATTCACATGACACCTTTTTGAGTGAAACTTTGTTTCTTATTCTTAAGGTTGCTTATAAAAATGGATTGAGGGTTATTTAATGAGAGAATGACAGATGGTTTAAAGAATTTATTTACTTGTTTTGCAGATCTACAGATGGAAAATGGCTAGGACTTAGCTTCTATGCACCTTCCTTGCTCCCACCAAGCTCCTCCTTTCTTCCTCTTCTTTTCTCTCCTTCTTCTCTCCCTTAGAACACTTAGAATTTTTTTGATTCCTCTCCCTCACTCTCTTAGCCGTACCATGTATGGAGAATAGGAGAGTTTTGGTTTATTTTTTATAGCAAAAATTATAGAGAAAAAATAATTATTATGTATAAATTTTAATTTTAATTTTCTTAAATTCTATTGGGTGCAAGGGATGGCTATGCTCTTTTTAAGAAATTGAATTTCAGATTTGGTAGGTGAGAGTTTGACTGGGGCTGTTCGGGGAGCCTCAAAAGCTGATTTTGCATTAATTTATTATTTAAATTGTGTTTTGGTACTATTTTGTGCAAGAAAATATATAAAATATTAATTTTATATATCTTTTTTGGTATCTTAACCTACTAAAACCTATTATTTTAGTGTGTTTATAATTAATTTAGTCTTTTCATAAATTATTATAGTTTTTATAGTAATTAATTAAATATGTCTAAGCTTTTAAGTCAATTTAAGCTAGTTTGACAAGAATTAACTTTTTGATTTATTTATTGTATGAAAACTTTAAATGATGATTTGTTTCCTTTTTTTAACTTATATTATTATATTATTATGTATATTAATTATATAAAAAATCTTGAATCATTATAATACTTAATTTATATAATTTTTTCTCATTTTGAGCTTAAAAATATAACAAATAACTTTTTATGCACAATTCCCAAGGTGGCTAGCCATTCAAGGGTATTTTTGTTGTTATTTTGTCTTTTTTATTTAATTGTACCTAAATATCTAATTTTGGGTGTACATGTGTCAAAACTTGAGTTTTTAAGATTTTTTACTGTTTTAGGGGCAAAATGATTATTTTACCCTAATTATGAGAATTTTTAATTTTTAACTTTATATTTTTTGTTATTTACTTAATTTAGGTTATCATGAGACTTCTTTGAGTATTAGGGTTTTACCTCTGAGTATTTACTTTTTTTAAGATTTTCGGATCGAATTAAGGTTTTGAGTTAAGTTAGGGTTTTCATCCTTCTGACGACCTTAGATCTTGTCAACTAACCGTCACTAATACTAGGGTTTGGGTTGGTCGCTACACTGGTCGTTACAAACTAGATTGTTACAACTAGGGTCCGGACCGGGCTGTTACACGATTCTTAATTCATTGGCTTTAATCACATTCCCCTCTTTCACACCCACAAACCTGTGACAAGGCGACCACCACAATAGGCGTTCCCATAACCACGATACGATACCATTCTATCACGATGCTTCCTTTCAAACCCTAGGAATCACATTTAGAAGGTAGAAAATATTTGAAAGATAAGCTTTTGGGGCTCCAATTCGTACATAACAATGACCCAAAAAGGGCGTGAAAGGGAATAGAACAAATCGATTTGAAAATATGAGCAAAACATGTAACTTCAAAAAAATACCCCAACAGACAAACCGTTCAATCGGTTTAAGGGCCAATCAATCGGTCCTTCACTGTTCTTGATACTTTTGACCTCCAACACAAATAACTGTAACCCAATACAAACAGCTTGATTGGTTTGAGAACCAATCATTCGGTCTTTCCTTGTGTTCCGATTCTTCTTTTGGAAATTTTGAAATTCAACACTTAATCAAATCCAACTTTGTAACAAGAGCGTACAGGGGCCCAAGGAATTCATAAGATTAGGCATGAATTGCATCATTCAACATTAAAGCAAGGAGAATCAAGCTCTAACAACCATCTAAATGAGGAGATTCTTTAAACAATCAGCTCAAAACATACATCCACCACTTAGTACTTGGCCTTATGGCCTTACAACCTCTTGAGTAATAATTACAACTTAAGTTCTCAAAGAACACATATCAAAACGAGCAGGTTATATCATGGTTTCAAAATCCATAAACTAAGACCACAATGTGTCCCTTACCATCGACCCTGGATCTCCTTCAACACCTGCAACCGGTATGCACAAACACCGTGAACCACGGCTCAATAGAATATGACTAAACAAGAATAAGAACATGATATTTAAAAAAAAATATTTCAAATCATTACCATACTACATAAGAAATTATCCAACCTATCTAAAGAAAACTAAAATAGTTACTCTTTCTCACAGTTCGAAAATATTCATTTTCTTTCGATTCTTAACAAATTCCAAAATTTATATCATGTGGACTTATGATATGCTGCGTTGCCACTCAAGAAAAAGTATTACACAATCAAGGTGCCACATAGGCTAACAATGCTACACATAGTAGATACGCCACATAGGCTTCACAATTAACAATTTCGCATTGCTAATATTACCACACAGGTTAAATAATGTCACACAGGCTAAATATGCTACATATGCAACATAATTAATAATTTTGCATTGCTAATGTCGTCTTACATGCTAGATAATACCACATGGGTTAAATATGCCACACATGCTAAATATGCCATATAGAAAGCACAATTAATAATTTTACATTACAAATATCGCCACACAGGTTAGATAATGCCACATAGGTTAAAAGCCGTTGATTTTATTTATTTATTTTAAAAAGATTTTTGGATCCGTTCTAAAAGAAGTAAATCCAAATCATTTTTTAATAGTGTTGCTACTGTAGTAGCAACAAAAACCAGTAGCAACAAAAAAAGATATTTGTTTTGAGAATTTTGGGATAGATAGACCTATTTATTTTGTTAAAAATATTTGGTTTAAAGCTATTTATTATTTAGAAAAAATAATTGGGTCTATTCTAATGGAGGTACACCCAAATTATTATTTTTTTATCTTGTTTAGAATTTTGAGGAAAAATAGAGAGAGAGAGAGAGAGAGAGAGAGAGAGAGAGAGAGATTAATATTTGCCTTCAGGTGACCCACTTATCAAAAATTAATTTTTGTGTTTTATTCTTTTTACTTTCCAGCAAAGGTAATCCTCTCATTTCTCATACTAAGAGTGTTGGCTCTATGGCATTTGAATTTTAAAAGAAGAGAAAAGAGAAAGGGTCAGTGAAGAAAGACGACAGAGGACAAAAATATATTGTACAAATTTTTATTTGTTTGGGTCTGATCTTGACGATTTACACCCAAATCAAATATAGTGATTTAAAAAAATTTGTGCATATATTTTGATTTTGTGTGAAAAAGGAGAGAAAAAAAAATTTTAAATAAATAATTGAAGGAATATGGGCCAAAGTGCGTGTTTAATGGGCCTTGGGTCCAATACCTGACGCGCCTTGCCAGGACCCGCCAAGGGGCAAGGCTACGGCCAAAGTCTAGGGATGAGGGCATCCCGAGGTCCATAGAAGAAAATATTGAATGCCGTGACTTCGGCCAATGTAAGGGCCCATAGCCGAGAAGCCAGCCACGTGATGTGAGTTCGAGTTTTAACAGTACGTTAAATGCGATATGACCAAGAAAGTATAGCATTTAATGTGATTTGACCGTGATAGAACAATAATTAATGTGATTCGACTGGACACTTCCTATCCATCGAATGCGCTGCTCTTTGGGGAAACATTTAATACATATGTCTCGACCCAAAAAATGAGCCAAGGTGTCAGTCTAAGGATGGACCGAGGTGACAGTCTTAATGATGACATGACCGTGACCAATTTGCAAGCCTGTCACCGCCGCTAACGTGGCAGTGGCAGGAGCATAGCCATTTTTCAGGCAATGCGTTAAAAGGAATAATCATGATGCTAGAAGAGAGAGAAAGTGCATTGCCCATTATAAAAAGAAAAGCCTCATATGCCAAAAAGAGGACAATACTTTTCTGTAAGTAAGAAACATACCAATTTACTTTCAAATCAACTCTCACTCTCCAAAACTCTTTTTAACTTCGTCATCAGAGTGGCTTCCGGCGATCCGTCGCCAGCTAGTTCACGCTTATTCAGTTTTGTAGGTGCTGATCCATTAACGAGTTCGATCAGGTTAAGTGTAACTCATCAAACAAATATAATCTACGAGCCTTTCCCAAACAATAATAATACCAAGGCTTTTCAATTCTTCTTCCATCATACTGCCTTTGTTGCTTTTCTCTCTCTTAGTGCCGAAAACTGCTTCACCTGTTTGGCCTCTTCCTTCTTTTCCCCCTATTTTTACCGGAAATGGCTATCTTCTGAATTCTCCTTTTTTTTTTTCTTCCATCTTTTACTGTGCATAACAGTGCACATTTATAGAAATGAAGTTCGAAACCCACGTTAAAAGTGGGTAGGTTATTTTCTTCAATGGCTGACACGGGGTTTAGTTGTTTTTTTTTCTACTGAGAGAACGTGGGAGTGATGCTCCCAAAATCCCAATTTGAGAGACAGAAACCAGAACGTGGGTAGGTTGGGGCTATTTGTCCACTTTTTTTTTTTTTTTTGTGTCATGTGATTTTCATTTTTTCAATTTAAATTTCTTTAACATCAATTGTGATTAAAGTTTTAAAATCATGCCAACTGTACTACTTTTCCATTAACAACATAACTTCATGCATTTGCAAACTATTTTTCTTAATTAGTTGAAATCATTTAAACTAACTAAAATTTTATATTTTAACATACATCAACACATACAATCCCAATTTAACTCTCTAATTCCTCATTCAACTCAATGGACACCCCAAAACGCAAATCTCAACATATTCCAACAGCCAATTATTTCTATTAACTCAACAATTTCACAAATTGACTCAATAATCATAATAAATTCCCATACCCCCAATAATTAGGGTTTTTAATTGTAAACAAGCTTTAACATATATTATCACATATAACTTCAATTAATTCGATTAATATCTCACTGTTCACAATTTCATACGAGAATATCTTGAATCCCAAATCCCTAACTTCTAATAGTTTGGGTTTCCAATTCATGCAACCCCAACACAAATCAACGCAACATTCTCACACCTCATTTATCCCACCCTTTCTCACTCAACACATTTCTATTTTTTATTTTAAAACCTTATACAAGCTAGGGTTTTGCCAAAAGAGGGGTTTTATAGCATTTTTGTGAGGCTCAGTTCCTTCTTATGTATATTTCTTGACATGTTATAAAATGTATTTGGTTGTTATAAAATTATTTATTTTTATATGATGTATGCCTGTTGTGGATTAGAAATGCATAATAAAATTAATCTCGAACCATTTGGGTGTTGGAGTGCAAAGTTAGAAATTTTCTGAGCAAAACTGTTCGATCGGTCTGTCGGTATTAAGTGCCCGTAGGATAGATCAAAATATTGATTTTTGGTCCCTAACTTATGTTGCAAGCTTCTCCTCCTTCGCTCTAGGAGATAACCTAAAAACGTAGCCTTCTCTCTAGATTTCTTTTTGCTTCAGGTGTGATTTTTGGCGTTGCGAAAGTGAAATGGTATTGTACACGCTAAGGACTTTGCATCCATCTGAACCAAATCTCGTTTCGACGACGTTGGTTTTTTGCGAAAAGTTAATGCGTCAAGTTTCTAACTCCATACAGTAGGATTCTAAATTATTTTACTTTAAAAGCATTGTTAGTCTAGTCAACTCAAGAGGGGGTGAATTGGGTCTAAAAAGAATAATAACTATTTTTTAAAAAATTTCAAAAATATTTTAATATCTCAAACAAATATAGAAAATATAACAAGAAATAAAGCAATGAAAATATTAAGAGGTAAGGGAGAGAAAAATAAAACTGAATACCAAGATTTATAGTGGTTAGGCTTCTTTGAAGCTTATGTCCACTCTTCAAGACTCCCCTTGAAAATATCAACTATATTAGAATGCTTCACGGGTGCATTCAAAACCTTACAACAGCTTCAAGATGATCATACGAAAACAATACATGTTTTCTTCTAATCATTCTTGAGCTCTTCTTTGAAGAGTATCTCTCACTCACTCACTTAAAGGATCAATGGTGACTCGCCCTTAAATACAATAGATGAAGTATTGAATGAGATTCTCACACACTCTCTTTACAAATGATTTGTAATAAATGAGAAGTAAAGAAATGAGAGATCAAGAGTTGGAGTTAATGAGCAATAAATGAAAGTTTGAGGGTTTGATCTTTGATTCAACTAATAGAACAGTAGATTTGAAACTCCAGTACTTTAAATGTCTAAGAAATAACTCCTTATATAGCCTCTTGTGGATCCATGACCGTTGGAGGTAGGTAGAAACATTAAATGTAAAAATTCAACCGTTGAACCCGGTGCCAGATTTGAAATTCCGTCACAGGTCTCGACTCAAATCTACTTTAGGTCGACACAAATCTTCTAGGGCTTGGTTCTTTAAGTAAATGGGTTAACTCATTTCGTTATTAGTGTCGACACTAATTTCTGCTTCCTTCTCACCTACACAACGGTGTCGACTCAAAATCATTTGGTGTCGACTCGATTAATACTTCAGCTTTTCAAGAGAACCTTTTTGTGTTAACTCATATCCTTGTTGGTGTCGACACAAAATTCTACATGAACACTCTGTTGTTTGTGTCGACTCAACTTGGTTTTAGTGTCGACTCAAAATTCTATAAGAAGTCTCGATTCTTTGGTGTCGACTCAAAATTATTTGGTGTCGACTCAAAATTTTGTAGGAACACTCAGTTGTTTTGTGTCGACTTATCTTGGAGTACTTAAAAATATTTTAGGCAAACATGTTAAGGTGCCAACTCATTTGCTCAAAGGTATCGACACATTTGAAGGTTTTAAGCATTTTTTACCTTAAGGTATCGACTCAAATATCAATTTGGATTGACACAAAATATTTTTCTTCAAGAATACTGAAGTGTCAACTTACTTGAGAAAAAAGTCAAGTCAATATAGTTAAAGGTGTTAATTTATTTGTTATTTTGTGTCAACACTACTTTTTTAAAAATAATAAGCAATATCTTTTTAAGTCATTTTTACTTAGAAAATAATTTACAAAAATTATCAAAATTTAATTAAAAATGCCCTTGGGCTAATAAGGGTGTTCCATGTGATTCTACGCATTTTTACTATGTTTAAATACTATAAATATTAGATTTTTTTTTATATTAAACCTTGTTTGGTTAGTTCAAAAACATGTTTTGAGCTTGTAAAGTTTATTACAAAGTTGGTGGATGCATATATATATCATTTTCATAAATATGTGTTTTGAGAACTAGAGAAAATTATGTGAATGTTGCGCAAATAGGTGCTTCGCTCCTTCGGGTTAATCCTCGTAAATGGAGTGGTTGCCCCAATGAGATGCGTGTCAGGTTATATTCTAAAAATTATGAATTTTATTTGATTTTAATATTTAATTTTATTTTAATAAAATTATTTTTACATTTTATGAGAATCTTAATGAGTAATGAATGCAATATCATTTCTTTAATATTATGCATGGTTGTCCTTTATTCTGTACAGTATTTAATTTGGTGTGTAGAGTACAGCTTGCACACATAAGACTATATTATAAGTTTTTATAAAATATAAGTTTTTAGTCACATTTTAGATGAAATTGGATAAATCATCGGTACGACTGTAGCACATAATTTAAGTAGGCCTGTCTTGGTTACAGGGAATAGATAATAGCGTCGTTTATTATTCCGACTCGCTATGCTAGTACACTTTATGTCTATTGGACAGGACTATATTGCGGTAATTAATTTTATATTAACTATATAAATTAATTTACACCCAAAGATTATTATAAGTGTTTATACTCTTAATTTCAAAATAATTATTATTTGTATATATTTAATATTCATTATTTTGATTCAATAGAGGGTACGATATTTTATGGGTTAATAGGCTCGGTGAGTTGGATAGTAGTATTAATTATATGGTGAATATTAATTATTGACGAAATTTACATCCTGATTGTTCAGGATTGACGATACTCCCTTAAGGAAGCTTATAAGTTTTGACTGGACCAAACTCTATAGTTGGATTTAATTATCCGGTTGTCAAATAAGTTAAGTGGAAGAGTTTAAGAAATTTTAAAGATGCCAATTAAATTAAATTATCAATAATTAAATTTAATTAGCGGGCATTGAGAATCTTAACGTGCAGAAATAAGTTGAGCATTTAATAATAGAAATTCAATGCAAATTGTTCTTGAGATTATGACTAACAGTGCAGTTATAGATCTTTAGTAGTATGAACTGTAATTTAGTATTTTATGAAATTTATAGAAACGGCTGCAAGGTTTTTATAATTATAAAAACCGCTGAGAGATTTGCATATTTACAGAAACAGCTTGAAGAGTATCTTGGTCATACTAGAAATCTATGTCATAATTACTCCATTGGTCCTTACTGTAGCCTATAAATATGCGTGTAGGCTGAACCAAATTAAAAAGTTATTTTTTAAGACTAAGGTTGTTCAGGTTCTGCCGGTACCAATTCTCGAAGGATCGTAACCCACATTACGTTCAGAAATCGCATCAGGAATATAGTAGAAGGCCTGTTCGGAGCTTCAACTCGGAAAATCAAAGTTCGTAGTTGAATAATCGACCGAAAGGTATTCATCTACACTAACTGCGGTGGCATAGGTTTTTATTTTGATCGTTCGACTTCAAAAAAGTTTTTATTTGGAGTCTGTTTTGGTGATTACCCATCCAGTTTTTATTTTTTAAAAAATCATATACAAATCAAGGATCTTAACAGTTTGTCTCCAACAATTGATATCAGAGCCATTTTTTATAATGTTTACGGTTAGTCGAGGGGTTAAGTAGCTTTAGAACTGTACTAACTTTATTTTGCAGACATTCTAATCTTGATTTTATAATCATTATTTTATTCATGTTTAATTGAATGGTTGAATGATGATTATAATTTAATTTTTAATAACGAGAGTTGATCGTCATAGTTTTAGGCTTTTTAGATTGATTGCGAGCTTTCGGGATATAAGTTTTTGATGTAAAATTTTTTATTTATTTTAAAATAATTTTTAAAATATTTAAGAACATGTTTGAATATCTAAGAACACGAAGAACAGACGGTGGCATAACCGGAGGCACCAGTGGTGGTTTTGGGTGGTTTGGGCCACGGATCGCGGTGATTTTTTCACGATTTTGCTACAATTTATTTTGGTAAGTTTCAATAGGTTTTATGCATTAAAAACAGAAGCAAAATAGGTTCCAAAACAACCGAAAAAAACCAACAAAAATAGCCACCACCGGTGGCTTCGGCTACCGTGGTTCGAGGCCTATTTTGGTGGTTTTTAGGGCTGATTTTGGGGCTGATTTTTGAGTAGTTTCTTGGGCATAATAAAGCAGTAAAACTAACTAGAAAAACAGTCCAAAACAATGAAAAAATAGGTCGTGGACAGCGGCGTTTCAGGGCGCAAATAGCAGCGGTTTTCGGCAACGACAGCGGGCTGTTTGGGACTTTTTTCGAGGCTTTTCGACACTATTTTTGGGACATTCTTCTGGGCTTCATGTTGTTGGATATCAGTGCTAAAAATAGGAGGAAATAAGAGCCGAAACAACCATAGAATGAGGATCAAACGGCAGCAGCAATAGGTGGCTAGGGGCGGCGGCGATGGGTGCTGTTTGGCCCTCATCAAAAGCTATTTTTGAGGAGTTTTTCGTTTTGATTTTTTGATAGAAAAATAGTATATTTCGTAAGAAATTTTTCAAAAAAAAATTGGAACGAAAACGAAATTCAAGAGTGGCAGCAAAAGCCGCCAGAAGCGGCGGTATGGTGCGGCGCCAGCAGTGCTTGGTGGCCGGCGATGGTGATTTGCTTTGAGGTCTCCCGGGACTATTTTTTTTATATGTAATAATTCAGATAAAGTTGTATTTATATAACACTGTGTTTCGAAGAATCCTGACATGACTTGGATGCCAGAAGACGATTCTGATAAGAATTGAAAGGTTACGAGTTTATCTTTGAATACAAGATTGAAACTCAATAAAGTTTTTGTTTGATCATAAAATTGGGATACATACATATCTTGTATTTATATTTATTTAGACTCCGGACATGATATATATCTATTTTATTTTTTTCTGTTTAATTTTAATTAATTCAAAAAATTTAGTTTTAATTAATTTTTTGTAAAGAAAAATAAAATAAAATTTTTTTAATTAATTCTTTTTAATTAAATAATTTTTTTTTGGATATTTTATTTTTACAAAATAACATGTTTAAGATACTTTTTTTAAAATCGGATATCTTAAAAAAATGTGAACATTTATTCTGAATTTTGGATTAATTAAATAGAAAAATATTTAATTTTAATAAATTATTATTTTTTTAAAAATATATAATATAAAAATAAAATATTTGAATGCCCTTAATCAATACCTTAGTTGTAAAGTAAAGAAAAAACTGTACATTCATCGGTAATTTTATTTGTTACGCATTAAAACATGAAAAGATGGTTTGACAAACTCGAATCTTTTGGATCGTGTACACGGAAAGGTAATTTGGAATCTTTTGGATCATGTGGTTTTCGAAATTAATAAATTTATTTTAATTAAACGAATTTTTATAACTTTCAAAAATATTTTTAAAAACTAAGTGGGAGAAAAAATTTATTTACAGATAAATCCCGCAGTTTCCATCACGAGTTCGTAGGTGATCTAATTAATTCTGCGTATTGGCAGTAAGACCTTCCTCTCCATCGGACAGAATTAATTGCGGTATCGCCGATACGAACCTCTATCAGGGATAATTCTAGATAATTGTTAGTGTAGATCACTTATCCATCTGAAGGGTTTATTGCGAAGCGATTGATTTGGGATTAGGTGGTGATTAACACTTAGTTATAAATAATAGTATTCTCTCCATCTGAGTTACTGCTATTATTTACTAGACCGAAGTTATATCAGTTATTTAATTTTACTTAACATGGTCAGTTGCCTAGATAGTAAAATTAATAGGAATTAGCATGTCTTGACAAATGATGAATAGTAGACATCCTCCCATCGAGGCATGCTATTCACAGAGTACCAGGCTACTAGCGAATGTTTTTTAAATGATAGAGGGAACCAATTTTAAAATAAATTCAAAATTTTTCTCGTCATAATTAACAGTTATTTTAATTATGTGATTTTCAAGATTAAAATGATTTTCAATTCGCTCGCGACCATTCTAAAAAAAAAAAACTAACAGGACCAAACTATGTAGACTGAAAAGGGAACATGGATATAATTTTAACTACCAAGGGTATTCCTTCAATGCCAAAAAAATGTGTTTGTTTCTAAAAATGATTTTTCCTCTAGGCAGAAAGGCATGAAGAAGAAAAAGATTTAGAAACAGGATTACACGGTTTCCAAAGTAGTTAGTGGGCTACGAACTAGTGTAAAAAAGTCAAAAGACAAATATTTTCACTGCAACCAGACACGGCACTGGAAAAAATATTGTCTAGTATTTCTTAAAAGGCAGAACAAGTAAGATAATTTTTGTTCACTAGTTATGGAAACATTTTTAGTGGTGTTATCTACAGGTACTTGGTGTGTAGATACTGTACATACCCCAATCTAACCAAGACAAATCTTAGGCATCTGCCTCGAATGCGCCCCGATGACGAAAGAATGATAATCAAGCTCGGAGATCCTTCTAAGCAAACAAAAACACAAAAACCATCAAATAGCCCAAGCTGTTACCTTTATTTCTAACAGTCGCCAAAATTTAATTCTCACCATCACATTTTGATCTTGGCCGCTACTTTGCATGAAACGACCGTGACATTTTGATTCTAACCGCAACATTTGGCTACCAAAAAGGTAGTGGGTTGTACTATAAAAAGTATCAAGGTTACAGCCTGAGCTGTTAAAAAGCATAAAGATAACGGCAGTTACTATTACCACTTTAGGACAGATGGTAGCAACCCAGAGGGGGTTTGTCTTATCCATTTTACCTATAAATAGGCGCCGTTTCCAAACCAAAGAGAAAGAGAACAGTTCCAGAACACACTTGCTTTGCTAAATCCATTCTCACCCAATATCCTATACTTCTTAAGCCATTTTTGTGTTCTTACTTGCCTTAGAGGAGTACCCGGAGCTTGTGTTGGATCAGAGGCATCCCATCTTCATCCTAAGGGGCCATTCGAGGTGGATATACACACGAGGTAACCACAGGAACCACGACTTTTCTCTAAACCCTCATTTTCTTCCTCCGAGGGTGTCGTTGGTGAGGTTTTCTTCGTTTTATTGATTGTTTAGCATCCATTACAATACAAATATTGTTTATTCTAGTTTTTCTCCTTTCAAACAGTGTTCTCATAACGTTTTACTTCTATATTCGTTATTGTTTTTGTTCTATTTTGGAACCCATAAGCACACTGAGCACATTTGAAGTCCTTTGAGATTAATAGAATCTCACAGCAGTGACCTTCCAATGACACGGCCGTGCATTTTCTTGAGCTAATAATAACAACAGTGAGGAGTTTGTTCTAGCCTCTATCTTTTTTTATCAAAAATAGTACCGACCGTGAGGTTTATACTCCTAGCTATCATTTTTAAACCTATATAAAGTATGATCGCGTGGTTTATTTGCCTAGGCCGCGACATTCCTCTTAGGCCGAAGATGTAAAATAATGCTTTTAAAACCCTTTGATCTCCTTTTATTTCATAGTCTTCTTTCTTGTTCTTATTCTGTTTAATGCTCATGCATCTTGGTTTACTTTCTTGAGAAGTGATGAATAGTAGATCTGGCCTAGATTAAATGGGCTATGGTCCCTGTTCCTTACACTTTCATTTTTGTTTGTTCTGTGGTTCTACAAACCTAACGGCCACAATATTTTAATGTCACGACCGTCTGTTTTATGAGCCATATCGTGTAGGCTGCCTGTTTACTACGAGAGCTGCCATCTTTATTTCTATGATTGTCACAACTGTTACCTATCTTTACTACGGTTGTAAGGTTTGTTGATGCCAATAACATGAGAAGCGTGTTTATCGTATTATGTTGTCCTTTTTTTTAGTATCCTGTATATTCTGTTTTGAGTAATTATTTGTATATCGAATGAAGGGTGGTGGATTTGACTTAGAACCAATAGGTTATGGCTACTGCCTTGCTTATCTTGTTTGTCTGAGTCTGTTTTAAGCCTTGTATGTTGAATTTGCTCTCTTTAAACCCTGAAAAAGTATGGCCGCGACATTTATTTGTCACAACTATGATCTTTGTCATTATGTTGCTCGCAGTTACCCTATATTTGTTACGGTCGCAAGTTTTGTGACTTGTTTTGTCACAAATACGACATGTGTTGCTATCGCCGTATGTTTTATGCATATCTAGTAGCTTGAAATAGTATTTTAATCTTTTCTGTTTTGTTCTGTATAGCCTGTTTATAGCATGTTAGAAACTGAAACTTTGTTGCATGTCCCTTAGGTTTTTTTCGTTTATTTTCCTGCTTACTCGAATGATTTTTGCTTTGCTTTGCTCAAACTATATGTGTGGCATGTCTAGAAATAATAAGTAAATCGCATGATCCTGAGAAGCGTAATTTGGTTTTGCTTTGTTGTTGGCTTTTATTTGAACTCTCTTCAACCTCCCATTCTATATATGTTCCCTTTAAAAAATTTTATAATAAGAACCAACACTGACAAAGTAGAGGCCAATCTTGTGATTGGGCGAGAAGGGTGCCTAACACCTTTCCTTCTCGTACTTTAGCTCCCGAACTCTCTTTTTCTCTGGTTATGCTTTTAAAAGACCCACAGCCTTCTTTTATTTTTCTTGATTTTTCTCAAAAACTAAGTGGAAACTCTATTTTGTTTTAAAAATGGGTTAAGATATTTTATATTTTTTGTTTTAAAAAAAAAAAAGGAACATTTTTTAAAAAACGATGGATATCCGGTGCATCCCCCCCCCCCCCTAATCTCCCTGAAAACGCCTATAGTTTTTCTGCCGACTCTGCTGGGAACTATTTTTTTTTTAATCATAAGAGGGCTTAACTTGAAATGCCATTGGTTCTTATTATAAACTTTTTCATTGGTATTCGCATCTACATTTTCATATTTGTGTACTTGATTCTCAAACCCCCGCTCCACCTACTCGATACCTCGGTCAGTTTACTGTCTTGGGGCTATATTGGAAAATCCAGCAAGTTTTTTGGCCACATGCTTCTATAGATGTGTCAAAAAGAGTTATTGCATATCGTTTAACTATATCTTGCACCATTCCTGTCATTGAGAGGTATATTCTTAACTCTATTCGGAAAGTACACTAAGTGAAGACCTACCGGCCTTTTCATGAGCATATAGCTTCTTAGAACCCTTCTTTTAGGATCAATAAATCTTTTAGGATTATGTAATTTTCTTTTTATGGATGCTTTTGTTTGAATAATAGCACCCTGATTAGGGTTAGCCTTCGTTTTCTCGATCCGTCATCGAGGGAGAGCTATTTTGAGTTTACGTGGGAGTTTTTCGGTTTGTGCGAGTCTATTTTTGAGAGTGAGTTATGTTGAGTCTAGGCCCGACTGATGAGTTTTCTGATTTATGTAAGCCCTTTCAATTTAGAGGCCCAGGATCATATCTTCAAATAGAGAAGAACCTATCCGCACTTGGGCCCGATCTCTGAGCAAAAGGCTCATACATATTAGCCAGTTGATATTTTTGATGGCAGACCCAAAACTAACCATGGCTGACATGATGAGGGCATTTCTAAAATTGTAATGGATAGTTGAAGGGGTTAGTACTGGTATGACTAATCAAGCTAGGCTTCAGACACAGCGTCAAGCTCAAATTTAGGCCTTAAAGACTCGGGTCGCGGAGCCCAATGTGGTTGTTCCAAATGATCAAGAGGATGAAGTAGGAAATAATATTTGGGATGATAATGTAGGACCCGAGGGAACTCAGCAAGTAGCTGTGGAACAGCTTGTTTGACTGGGGATCCCAAAAATTATAGCCACAAAAGAATCAATCTTGTCTGATATGGTTGATAAGATAGAGAAGATTTTGAGGAAAGCCCGAGGTGTCAAAGAATATATGTTAGATGTCGAGGGACTTTGTCTCTTTCTCGATGCTAAACTTCTCAAAAAATTAAGGATGCATGATATGGAAAAATTTAACAGAACTGGGGATCTAAGGATTCATCTCAGAATATATGTGGGGACTTTGTCGCCGATGGGTGTTAATAACCAGTTGAAAACCCAGCTTTTCTAGCGATCTCTATCAAGAGCCACTCAGAAATGGTTTTTGTCTTTAGATGCTGCCAAAACGAGAACATGGGAGGACATTACCACTGTGTTTGTCAATCAATATAACTACAGCATCCATCTTGATGTTATCACCCCAGAGCTCGAGACCACCAAGTAGGAAGCCAAAGAATTTTTTGTGGAATTCCTGACCCAATGGAGGGCTAAAGCAGCTAAGATGATGAGTCGGTCCACTAAGAAAGAACAAGTAAGAATGGTAGTGAAGAACCTGTAACCACAATTCTGCAAGTATCTGATCATGCAGCCATTGATGACATTTGAGCAGATTTTTTATGCGGGGGTACAGATGGAGGATCCTTTGTAATATGATGATATTGAAAAGGGAGAATTGAGTCGAAAAATGATCCAAAAACTGTATGCCAGTAATCAAAGTTATGCTGCTAATGTAGTGAGCCAAAGTTACAAAGTGAACTTGCTGAACCCCAATCCAAATCAAGCAGGCCCATCTGTTCAGCCAACTGCCCAGAATCCACCCCAAAATTAGAAGAGAACCTTCACCCAACTCACCGTGCCATTAACATCCATCCTAAACCATTAGATTGCGAGGGCCCTTCTAAAGCCTTTGGAGCCGACCCCACCTCTAAACCCTCTACAGCCCAGATACAATCATGTCAATGTTGGTATACTAAAAATTATATTTTTAGCATTTAATTTTTTTAATAAAATTAATTTTCTATTTTATAATAATCTTAATGAGCAATGTATGTATATTATTTCTTTTAATGTTATGCATCGATGTTCTTTATTCTATACAATATTTAATCTGGTGAGTAGAGTACAGCTTACACATAGAAAATCAGATTTTAAATTTTTATAGAATATAAGTTTTATATTCATAGTTTAGATGAAAATGGGCATACCATCGGTATGACTGTAGCACAGAGTTTTAGTAGACCCGTCTTGGTTACGAGGAATAGATAATAATATCGTCTATTGTTCTAACTCTCTGTACTAGTACACTTGTGTGTATTGAATGGAATACATTTGGGTAATTAATTTTATACTGACTATATAAATTAATTCACACTATAAGGTTATTACGAATAGTGTTAATGCTCTTAATCTTGAAATAATTATTAATTTATGTATATTTAATATTCGTTGTTTTGATTCATTAAAAGATGTGATTTTATATGAGTCTATATTCCCTGTGAGTTAGATAGCGGTATTATTTATATGGTGAATATTAATTATTGACGAAATCTACGTCTCGAAAGATCGAGATTGATGAAACCCCCTTAAGGAAGCTTATAAGTTTTGATCGGACGAAACCCTACAGGTGAATTTGATTATCCGGTAGTCAAATAAGCTAAGCGAAAAGATTTAAGAAATTTTAAGATCCCGATTAAATTAAATTATCAGTAATTAAATTTAATTGATTAGTACCAAAAATCTTAACCTGGAGAGAAATGTTAAGCATTTAATAATAGGATCTCAATGCAAGATGGTCTTGAGATTGTGGGTCAGAGTGCAATTATAGTTCTGTAGTGGTGTAAACTGTAATTTAGTATTTTATAAAAATATCAAAAATCGATGCTAGTTTTTTATAATTGTAGATACTGCTATAGAGTTTGCTTAGTTACAGAAATCGCTGATACGTATTTGTATTTTACTAGAAGTCTAACTCATAATTACTCAATAGGTCCCTACTGTAACCCAATAAATATGAGGGTAGGCTATCAGTTTCATAACTTGACTTCAAGACTAAAGCTGTCTAGGTTCTATCGGTACGAGTTCTCAATAAATTATAGCCCACACTATATTTGAGAATCGCATAAGAGAATACAGTAGAAGGTTTGACGGGAGTTTCAACTCGAAATCAATAACGTAGTTGAAGATTTAACCGGTGAAAGGTATTCTTCTAAATTTACTTTAGTTGCACGGATTTTTATTTTAATCGTTCAATATGAAAAGTTTTATCTGGAGCCCGTTTTGGTATTTTCCCGTCCATTTAATTTTTTTTATCAAAAATCATTTGCAAAAACAATGCTCTTGGCAGTTTTGCCTCCAACAATAGGTATTAGAGCCATTTTATTTTTTGTTTACGGTTATCGGGGCCGAGTAGTTTTAGAACTGTGCTAAATTTATTTTGCAAGCGTTCTAATCCTGATTTTATTATTATCATTTATTTTTCATATTTGATTAAATGGCTTGAATGATGATTTAAATTTTTTTAATCACGGGAGTTAACCGTGATAGATTAAGTTTTTTTTTAAAATCGAATGTGAGTCTTTGGAACATAAGATCGATGTAATATCTAATTATTTGTTTTTAAATATCTGTTAAGATTATGTAAGAAAAGATTGAATATGCCCAAGAACATGAAGAACTGGCGGCGGCACTGGCGGTGGTTTTGAGTTTTTACGGGTCACAGATCAAGGTAAGTTTTAACGATTTAAACCTTTTTTTCAGGGAGTTTTTTTGCAGTATTTATGCATTAAAAAAAGCAACAAAAATAAGTCAAAAACAATGAAAAATTAGCAAAATAGCGCACCACCGGCGGCTTTGCCGGTGGCAGTTTTGATGATTTTTCGGATTATTTTTTGGATTATTTCTTGAGTAAATTTTTAGGTATAAAATAGCAGTAAACATACTTTAAAACACTGTCCAAAAATCATAAAAAACTGGGCCAAAACAGTGCAAAATAGGTGGTAAACAGGCGGCACTCCAGCGGCAGCGGCACTAGTTCGGGGCTATTTTCAAGGCTGTTTCAGGACTATTTTTGAGGCGTTCTTTGAAATAACATGTGACTGGATATTTGACTTATTTTTTCCAGAAAAAATAGAATCAAAAGGACCACCGAAAAAAGCCCAAACGGATGACGAAATAGGGCGGCGGTGGTGGCCAGCGGCGGCGGCGGTTTCCTTGTTATTTTTCGGCAGTTTTTCAAGCAATTTTTGGACAGAAAAATACTACTTTTTGAGAGCAATTTGTTGGTATAAAAAGCGTAAAAAATGGAGCAACGAGGCATGGACAAAAATTGCCTGAAACCGATGGCTAGGGGCAGCGCCGGCGGCGCAATGGTGATCGGTGGTGGTTTTGGATTTTGGGCCTATTTTGATGTGTTATTCTGATATGTTTTGATCTTCAAGTGATATATTTGTATATCACAGTATATCAGCGAATCTTGATGCAATCAAGATAGAAGAATCGAATACGAACAGAAATTATTACAGCTTATCTTCTACAGGAGACTGAAACGCTTCAACGTTTCACTTTGATCATAAAATCGGGATATATGCGTATCGTGTTTATATCTATATGAACTGTGTGGATTTTTCATTTTTTATTTATTTATTTTTTTAATTTAATTAATTCAAAAAATTAATTTTAATTAAAATATTTTGTAATGAAAAATAATATTAAAATTTTTTAATTAAAGTTTTAATTAAATGGAAAAACTTTAAATATTTTATTTTTACAAAATATCAAGTTTAAGATAATTTTTTTATAAAATTAGATATTTTAAAAAAATATAAAAATTAATTCTAAATTTTGAATTAATTAAATAAAAAATTGTTTAATCGAAATAAATTATTATTTTTCAAAAAATGTGAAATAGAAAATAAAATAAATAATTGCCTTTAATCACTATGTTAGCTGAAAAGTTAAAGAAAAAATTGTGCATTTATTAAAGAACAGTTGAAGTTGATTCACTCTGATGTGTGTGGTCCTATGACAATTCGGGTTAGAGGTGGCTTTGAGTATTTCATCAGTTTCATTGATGACTACTCTAGTATGGATACATTTACCTGATGTACTGTAAGTCTGAATGTTTTGAAAAATTTAAAGAATTCAAGACAAAGGTGGAGAAACGTCTGGGTAAAAGTATCAAATCACTACGATCCGACCGTGATGGAGAATACCTCTTTGGAGAGTTTAGGAACTACCTATCATCAGAAGGGAATATATCCTAGTTGACTACACCTAGCACTCCGCAGCAGAATGATAATACAGAAAGAATGAATATGACTCTTATGGAGATGGTAAGATCCACGATGAATTATTCAGAATTACCCAATTCGTTTTGGGGACTCGCTATAGAGACAGCGGCTTACATTCTAAACTTGATACCTTCCAAGTCAGCACCTTCTACTTCTACAGAATTGTGGACCAGGCATAAGCCTTGTCTGAAACACATTTGGATTTGGGAGTGTCTAGCACAGGTGCTGAAAGAGAACGCGGGTAAGTTGAAACTGAGGGTAGAAATCTATTTTTTTATGAGGTATCCCAAGGTAACAAATGGTGGTCTGTTTTATAGTCATAAGAATTAGAAGATCATTGTTAGCATCAATGCCTGATTCTTAGAAAATGATTATATTATGGATCATAGGCCTAATAGAAAAATTATTCTGGAAGAACTGAGAAGAAATACCAGTAGAACGGAAGAGGAACCATAAGTCACTGATATTTCATTACCCTGTCATAGTGGGAGAATTATCGACATAAGTGCAAATCAAGAACAGGGTGCTGATGCACAGGGTTCAGATTCTGTACAGCATGTTACTACTAGTACACAGTTACAAGTAGTACGTCATCGTAGTGGGATGGTTGCTCATCAACCTGATTGGTATATGTTCTTGGGAGAGTCTTTTGACAAGATCTTGACAAAACTAGATACTGAGCCCTGTAACTATAATGAAGCACTTCAGGACAACGATGTAAATCTTTGGAAAAGGACCATGAATTCAGAGATAAAATTTATGTATTCTAATTAGATCTAAAAACTTATAGAACCATACAAAGGGATAAAATCCATTAGATGCAAGTGGATATATAAAAGAAAGAGAGGAGCATACGGGAATGTTAAAACCTTCAAAGTTAGGCTTGTTGCTAAAGGGTTCGCTCAGAAAGAATGGATCGATTATGAGAAAAAAAATTCGTCGGTAGCCATGCTTAAGTCTATCCAGATTCTCTTATCCAGTGCTGCTCATTTCATTTACAAAACTTGGCAAATGGATGTCAAGACAGCTTTTCTTAACAAAATTCTTGACGAGTATATCCATATGATACAACCAGACAGATTTATTGCAAAGGGTCAGGAACACATGTTACGTAAGCTTAAGAGATCCATTTATGGACTTAAGCAAGCATCGAGGTCTTGGAACACTCGATTTGATCAAGCCATTAAGTCTTATAGTTTTAATCAGAGTCCGGATGAGTCTTATGTGTACAAGAAACATGACAGAAGCGTGGTGATTTTTCTAATACTTTATGTAGACGATACCTATCTCATCAGAAACGATGTAGGGGCATTATCTACAGTTAAAGTATAGTTATCTGGGTAGTTCGATATAAAAGATTTGGGAGAAGCCAGTCACATCATTGGGATCAAGCTCATGCGACATTAGAAACAAAGGATGTTGAGCTTATCACACGCAATGTATATCGATGATATCCTTGCTCGTTTTAGAATGCATGATTTCAAGGGTTTTTCCCTTTTAGGTATAGAATCACTCTATTTAAGGATCAGTATCCTAAGACACCTGATGAGATAGAGAAGATGAAGGCAGTTCCTTATACTTTGGCAGTAGGAAGCCTCATGTATGCTATACTTTACACTAGACCCGACATCTACTTTGCTGTCGGCATGGTTAGTAGATATCAGTCTAACCTAAAGCATAAGCATTAGACTGCAATAAAGAATATAATCAAGTACTTGAAAAGGACTAAGAATTATATGTTGGTTTACCAGGCGGACAGTCTAGTACCTTTGGGGTACACAAACTCAGATTTCTAATCTGACAAGGAGTTTCGTAAGTCTACCTCAAGATATATGTTTACCGTAGGAGGTGGAGCTATATGTTGGAGAAGTATCAAGCAGTCCTGCATTGCTGATTTCACCATGGAGGCAGAGTACGTGGCAGCTTCTAAAGCAGCTAAGGAGGCCATTTGGCTCAGGAACTTCTTGTTGGATATAGAGGTGGTCCTTTCAGTTCAGTCAGCTATTACACTTTACTGTGACAATAGCAGAGCGGTTGCAAACTCGAAAGAGCCAAGGGTCCACAAGGAAGGAAAGCACATTAAGCGTAAGTATCACCTAATACAAGAAATTATACAAAGAGGTAATGTTACTGTGACCAAGATTGCATTAGGAAACAACCTTACAGATCTTTTTACAAATAGCTTATCGGTTAAGACATTTGATAGTCATGTAGAGGGCATCGGAGTCAGATGTATGGCACCATGATTTTAAGTATAAGTGAGAGATTGTTGGGGTTGGTATACTAAAAATTATATTTTTAGTATTTAATTTTTTTAATAAAATTAATTTTTTATTTTATGAGAATCTTTATAAGTAATGTATGTATATCATTTTCTTTAATGTTATGTATGAATGTCCAATATTCTGTACAGTATTTAATCTAGTGTGTAGAGTATGGCTTGTACACAGAAGATCAGATTTTAAGTTCTTACAGAATATAAATTTTAAATTCACAGTTTAGATAGAAATGGACATATCATCGGTATGACTATAGCACAGAATTTTAGTAGGCATGTTAGTTACAGAAAATAGATAATAGCTTCATCTTTTGTTCCGACTCTCTGTGCTAGTACACTTTGTGTGTATTGAATGGGACACATTGGAATAATTAATTTTATACTGACTATATGAATTAATTTACGCTCCAAAGTTATTATGAATAGTGCTTATACTCTTAATTATGAAATAATTATTGATTTGCGTATATTTAATATTCGTTGTTTTGATTTATTAGAGGGTGATATCTTATATGGGTCTATATTTTTGATGAGTTAGATAACGGTATTATTTATATGATGAATATTAATTATTGATGAAATTCACATCCTGAAAGATCGGAATTGACGAAACCCCCTTAAGGAAGTTTATAAGTTTTGATCGAGTCAAACTTTACAGGAGGATTTGATTATCCGACGGTCAAATAAGTTAAGTAGAAGGGGTTAAGGAATTACACGATGCCAATTAAATTAAACTTTCAGTAATTAAATTTAATTGGCGGGAATTAAAAATCTTAACGTGGAGAGAAATGATAAACATTTAATAACAGGAGCTCAATGCAAGAAAGTCTTGAGATTATGGGTTAGAGTGTAACTATAGTTCTTTAGTGGTGTGAACTGTAATTTGGTATTTTATATAAATTACAAAAATCGTTGCTAATTTTTCATAATTGCTTATACTGCTATGAGGTTTGCTTAATTGTGAAAACTGCTGATGGGTGTCTGCGTTCCACTAGAAGTCTTACTCATAATTACTCCACAGGTCCTTACTGTAGCCTTATTAATATGCGAGTAGGCTGAACTAGTTTCATAACTTATCTTCAAGAATAAAACTATCCAGGTTCTGCCAGTACGAGTTCTCAGAGGATTATAGCCCACACTATATCTAGGAATCGCATAAGAAAATTCAGTAGAAGATCTAATAGGAGCTTCAATTCGGAATCAAAAATCGTAGTTGAAGTTTTGACCGGTAAAAAGTATTTTTCTAAATTAACTTTGGTTGCACAGGTTTTAATTTTGATCGTTCGACGTCAAAAGTTTTATCTGAAACCCATTTCAATGTTTGCCTGTCCAGTTAATTTTTTATCAAAAATTATTTACAAAAAATAATGATTTTGGTAGTTTTGCCTCCAACACACAGGGGGTATGAGCATATGATAACACGCGAAGAGATGTCTTAGGATTTGTAACCTTCACTGTAACAGTGGGAGCTTTGAAAAGTAAAGTAGAGTTTCATGTCCTTGATGTGCTAACATCATTCAACCTGCTACTAGGAAGGCCATGACTACATGACCCATTGATTAGAGCTGTTCCATCCACACTATACCAAAAGATAAAATTGATCAAAGATAGAGTAACTATCACTATACCAGGTGAAACTAGCTTGCCAGCTCCACTCAGTGATGCTTCCCCGCTACTTGAGGTCCAACACGAGGAGGAGGATTTCTTGTTGAACGGATTTGATTTTGATGAAAACAAGGCCATACAAGTTCTGATGAATAACGAGGGGAGTTATGTTAACCCAAAAGTCATAGCCATGATGAAGGAAATTTCCTACTTTTCGGGCATGGGATTAAGAAAGTATCTGCAAGGGATCTCAAAGTCGATCCCCGTAAATCACAATTACCTTAAGTATAGACTGGGATACAAGCCAGAACTGGAGGAGGCAAACATAGGAAATTGTGAGCCGACGTTGAATGAATGTTTCATCAAAGAAGAAGACGATTTCCCTTACTGTAGGTTTTCAGAACCATGGATAGAAGACAAGACTAACAAGAAATTACCAGGATTAGAGATCTTTTTCAGTCACCAGCTATCCGAAAGTGAAGAAGAAGTCAAGATTTGGCAGATGGGTCTCACAGGAAAGATGAAGACAGATTAGGTAGATCTTTGTGAAGAAGGAGATCTGGAGTCTTTCTTCAATGAAGAGATGGCCCAGGTGCGTATAGGTAATGATGACGAAGACAAGGACGTGCTAATGATGGAAGCTGACGCGCTTACGAATCACACTTTGCTTGTCATGGATGCAACTAAAATGAAAAAGAGTCAGTCTGTTGAGTCTTTTATTATACATGATGTAACAAGTGGGTTGGAGTCTGTTGAATCTGTCTTTACCAAGTTGGTTAACATTGAGTATGCCAGGAATGCATCTGCTAGCATTTCAAGCCCTTTCTATCTTGAGTCTCAGTATGTAATCTCCTTTCAAATCGATGAATTAAAATCAGACTTTGCTTACTTTGCTATGTCTCAAATATTTTGTCTTGATTCCGAAGATTTTAACAAATTCGAGGAGGATAACCCCCCAAGAATTAAAATTCTTAATCGAAAAGGAAGAAGAAATGCGAGCCAAATCTATAGCCGAAGAAACGATTTTGATAAATCTTAATAATAAAAATAACCCACAAATTGTTCAGATTGGTTCCATCCTATCTTTAGAGAAATGTGAACAGCTAATCCTTTCATCAAAGGAATTTAAAGATCTTTTTTCATGGTCCTACGAAGATATGCCTAGTATAGACCCTAATATTATACAGCACCAAATCCCCTTGTATCTCGATTCTAAACTCGTCAAGCAAAAGTTACGGAGGATCAGGCTAGATTGGGCGCTCAAGATTAAGGAAGAAGTTACCGGACAGTTAGATGCTAGATTTATCATGGTTACAGAGTATCTAAAGTGGGTTGCTAATATTATCCTCGTACTGAAGAAAGATGGGAAGATCTGGGTATGTGTCGACTTCAGAGACCTCAACAAGGCAAGTCCCAAAGATGACTTTCCTCTTCCCCATATAGATGTCTTGGTAGACAACACCGCCATGAACGCGCTATTGTCCTTCATAGATGGCTTCTCGGGGTATAACTAGATTATGATGGCTCCAGTGGACCGATAGAAGACTACCTTCATAACACTTTGGGGTACCTATTGTTATAAAGTCATGTCATTCGGGCTAAAAAATGCAGAAGCAGCCTACTAAAGGGCTGCAACGACATGATACACAAGGAGGTGAAAGTATATGTGGACGATATGATTGTGAAATCCAAAACCCGAGAGGGAGACGTCGTTGCACTAAGAAAATTCTTTGAACGGATTAGAAAGTACAAGATGCATTTGAATCCTCAGAAGTGTGCCTTCGGAGTCACTACATGTAAGAAGCTCGGATTCATGATCACACAATGAGGTATAGAGGTAGACCCTTCGAAGATCAAGGCCATTCTCGAAATGGCTCCCCCGAAGACCGAGAAGGACGTAAGGAGCTTCTTGGGAAATGTTCAGTTTATCAGCTGATTCATCGCCAAACTAACCACTACCTGTGAACCCTTATTCTGACTCTTAAAGAAAGGGACCAAGTTTTAGTGGAATCAGTAGTGTTAGGACGCCTTCGAAGCTGTACAGAAGTATCTGAAAAACTCTCAAGTTTTATCACCACAAAAACCCGACAATCCTTTGATACTATACCTATCAGCGACTGATTCAGCAATGGGATGTATGCTTGCACAAGAAGACGAAATCAAGGTAAAAAGAGTTGTCTACTACTTGAGTAAGAAGATGACCGAATGCGAACGTTAGTATATGCCTTTGGAAAGGATTTATTGGGCACTAGTCTGGGCATCCCAGAAGTTACGCCACTACATGTTGGCATACTGTGTCATCCTAATTTCAAGGATGGATCCACTCAAATACCTCTTTGAAAAGCCAGCATTAACAGAAAAGTTGGCCCAGTGCTTGCTGTTGCTAGCCGAGTTTGACTTGTAATATGCCATGAGGAAATCAATAAAAGGGAGAGCCGTTGCTGAGTTCTTAGCTAATCATCCTATCAACAGAGAAGAACAGCTTGAATTTGAGTGTCCTGATGAGTAGTCTTGAAAATTGAGAAGGATCAATGGACTCTTTATTACGATGGAGCCTCAAACCAATACAGTTATGGGATAGAGATACTCTTTGTTACCCCCGATGATTTTCATATCCCTTTGACTTTTAAGTTGAATTTTGAGGTTAATAATAATCAGGCCGAGTACGAAGAATGCTTAGCTGGATTAGAAGCCACCTTAGAACTAGGGGCTGGAAAGTTGGAGGTCATAGGAGATTCGGCTCTGGTCGTATCCCAGGCAAAGGGAGAGTGGAAGGTCAAAGAAGAAAAGATGGTTCAGTATCATTGAGAACTTGAGCTAATAATCCCATGCTTTGAAAGTGTAATATTCATTCATGTGCCAAGATGCAGAACAAATTCGCCGATGCCTTGGCTACTCTAACATCGATGATATTTCTAAATAACCATGGAAGCAGGCTGTCATCAGTTTGTCCGGAGATGTTGAAAGTGCTAGATCCACGCGAACCTCATGCATATACCACCATCTCAGCTGTGTAACATGACCTCGCCATAGCCATTCTCAGTATGGGGAATCGATGTCATAGGGAAAGTTACACCTAATGCGTCAAATGGGCATGAGTTTATTCTTGCGGCAATTGATTATTTCACGAAGAGGGTCGAAGCTACCTCCTACTCCATCCTAAAGGCTACCCAAGTAACTAAGTTCATCAAAGAGAATTTCATTTGCTGGTACGGAGTTCCACACGAGATAATTTTTGATAACGGTTCCCATATTCAGGGAGAAGTTTTGGATCTAGTGGAGGAATATTGGATTGTTAGTCACAAATCCTCACCATACAGACTACAAACCAATTAGGTTGTGGAAGCCGTAAATAAAAATGGGAAGAAGATCCTTCAAAAAACGATATAGGGAAGTAGAGATTGGCCAGAAATGCTACCATTTGTACTTTGGAAATATCGAACATCGATTAGAACTTCAACCGGGGCCACACCATATGCCTTGGTTTACGAAATGGAAGCAGTCCTACCTATCAAATTAAAAATCCTGGCCGATAGTGGAATTCCCAAAACAAAATGGGAAAGTAACATATTTAAAGAATTACTCTTGTCTAACGAAAGAAGACTTTAAGAACTGTTTCATGTTTAGGGGTATCAGAGGAGCATAGCTCGAGCGTTCAACAAGAAGGTTAAGTCCCGAAACTTGAAGGAATGTGATTTAGTCCTCAAAGAGATCAAAGCTCCAATTTTTGACCCTCGAGGAAAGTTCAAATCTAATTGGAGCGGACCCTATCTTATTAAAACCATCATGTCTGGAGGTGCTACAACTTTGATGGACTTAGACGGGAATGTTTTCTCCACACCTATCAATTCAGACCAGCTTAAAAGATTCTACCCCTGAAGAAAAAGCCCACAAAAAGAGAGCCTCAATACCCGAGTGTTACCCACGCCTTGAACTACATTATGGCCTGATTCCCTTTCTTCGGGATACGTAAGCAGCTTCTGTCAGAAGTTCGACCCAAACCTTTGTTCAGAATTCCCTCCTTGTAATCGTGTTTCAAGTAAGTTGATCAATGCGAAAGCTTGTTTTAAATTTCTCTAATAAAGTGACTATGTTGTAAGAATAGAATTTTTAAAAAAAAGTCATCGCAAACTAAAAGTGGAGAAATTTTTATTAATGAGTTCGCCGATACAGACTTCAAAAGAAATAAGAGAGGCTCACAAGTCCTCATCCTAAAAAGCTAAAAAGAAAAGCAAACATATATATTAAGACGTAGCAAAAAAAGTCAAGTCCTCCTTCTCTTTGCATCTCCTCCTTGTCCTACCTCACGCTCTATCTCTGTTTGCAGCCAAGCCCTATAAACCTCATAAAGCCTACTATCGAAGTCCCTACCAACTAGTATCCTCAGTCGAAAAGACCAAACCCACTGATACTGACCCAGAAAAAGGGCCCGGTGAGGATGACTGTACAGATGGCTTATAGAAGTCTCAGGACAGATCTGGATACGCCCAAACTGGCAAAAAATGTGATAAGGATGATAGAAGGTGGCTAGCTTCAAGCTAACCAATAGGACCGCCGAGTGACCAACAGTGGAAACAGTCATAGAAGATATGTTCAACCAGGGACATAGCCAATAAATGTCCTCCTCAGTTAAAGAACTCAGATAATCCTTCCAATTAGTTTTAGTAAAGCAAAGTCGGTAAACCTGATGGCGAATAAAGAACTTAATGCTGTAAGTATCAGATACAAGTTTCTCTAGTAGATTCACCTTCTCCATCAACAAAACCTTAGAGAAATAATAAGAAGAGCTGAGTGAAAATTTTTGAGAAAATACAAAAAAAGGAGAGCTGAGTAGAAAATTTGAGACAATAAAGAAAAAAGGAGAGATGAGTGGAAAAACAAGAAGAGAGAATACAGAAAAGGAGAGATGAGTGAATACTTGCAGCAAGAGTGCACTCGCAACAAAATAAGGAGCAACCCCGCATAGACTCTATCAAGCCTTAAAAGCATCTCAGCCAGAATCAATGGGACAAGGCCCCGACCCTCATCAATCTGATAGGCCGCATCCACCAAGGAAGAGCTAGCCTACCCATCTGAAGGTCCTAGGAGGAAACGAGCTAAAAGACAAATGCACATAGCGTACCTACGCTGAAGCTAAAAAGGGAAGTTACCAAGGGATCCTCGCGGCCCAAAGCGTTCTATGATCCGAGCCACATCGAGGGATCCACTATGAGTAATCAAAGCAGCCTCATGACAGGAAAAACCACAAAGCTGCATCAACCTGTCTCTAGCATTCAAGAAAAGAGCAGGGACTGTCACTTTATCGCGACCCGAGATTTCAAGGATAGCAGAGAAATTCTCTACAGTCGGACATAACTCCTCAATGCCAAAGCGAAAGACGTGCACTTCAGGATCCCACAATTGGGTAACCCCTCGAAGTAGATGCCAATCAACCCTTATACTTCACAAGGAGAATAGTGCATCTAGGCCAAAGTTGAGGAAGTTCCTGCACTTGACCAGAGAAAAGTTTCTCATCCAAGCTAACAAGGAGTTGCTATAAAAGTGGGCCATGAAGAATGCAAGGAAAATGCCAGGTTACTCGTGGCCGTCACTTTATTTCTCATGGCCACCTCTTCATTTTTCCATGGCCGTCATATTATTTCTCCAAAACTTTGCAAACGTGACAATAAAACTCTAGGTCGTGAACTATTATTCACATAAGTTCAGGCCGCCAGTTTCAAAAGGCACAATCGTGACTTTGTTCCTCACAGCCGCCATATTTTTATGCAAAAAATTTTGACAGCCCTTCCTTGTTTTCTCAACATACCCCAAAACGTACAGTTCATATGAGAAAGTTCACAACTCAAAAAACTCACGTCATGCATAATCAAGATTTAAACATTTGAGAAAAGTTTTCATATCATAAGAGGTTCAAAACATTCATGATAAGCAAAACGTAATCCAAGAGGCACGAAAACCCAATCCATCAAAAGCAAAAGTAATGTAAAGTGTACGTCATAGCACGTAAGTCGAGAGAATAACCAAGGGGTATAAGGGCCCATCCATGGTAACTGTGTGTGTGTGTGTGTTAAAGTAGTGTATCAGTATGGCAGAAACAGTGTGTTTATGCATGTATGACAAAGCAGTGTATCAGTATGTCAAAGCAGTGGGTCAGGACTAGTAGTGTATCAGAACAAAATATGGTAATGTATCAAATGGCCATGTAGGCCCAAATAAGAATAGATACGCAAGCCTCAGTGTATGAAGAGAGAAGAAGTAAAAATCATCAGAAATCTAAAAGTAGGTCACTCTCGTTGGGTCCTCTTTCTCCGAGCCACATAGTCGCCCTAGGAAGACTCCTCGAAAGATGATCCCGTCGAGCTAGTCTCCTCCTCCACGCCCATTCGAACCACACTGGAGGTCCAAGCTCTGGAAGAAGTGCAAGCAGTAGAAGCAGCAACAACAGAAGTAGATGCGGAGGTCCATCTTGAGCATGTAGTTAGAACGTAGGTGAAGTATGGCCACCCCGAGTCCTCCGACCACCACCTCAGCCACGCTAAAAGAAGGAAAAGACGTATATCTCATATACATAAATAGAAGAATAAAAGTAAAAGAGACAAGCAGAGTAAAGATGTACCACAGTTGGGCCACCATGAGGGGCGAGAGGCTCCTCACCCCGAGCACGGAAGATCACATCCCAACGGCAAACCAGAACCCTCAATCCCGAGATTAGGCAGAGGGACTCATCGCACCACGCCTGAGGCATCTGTAAAAAATAATGGTCTTATCAGAACAGCTAAATAACAGAATCAGTATTAGGTCAAGTATTGAGATCAGTACAAAGAAAGGAAAATATCATACAAATAAGAGTAGAGAGCAATAAGGGAAAAAAAGGGACATACCTGCTCCACGCCAGGGGGAAGAAGTATCTCCTGAGCAATCGGTGCGGGAATCTGAATACGATGAAGATCCCCATCTACAATGGTGTCCACCGTCCATGAAAACTCAGGATGGATGGGACCAGGAGCAGTAGGGGGAGGGGCTCATCGAACAACTCTGGGCCCCATGGCTGGCATCAGTCTCTCTCTGGAAAAGGCAGCGTAATTTTGGTCTGCATCCTTAATCAGTGTGGCAGCATCAATTCCCTCAATGGCACGAATGATCTCAGTAGTACGAAGGGACTCGGTCTGGCGCAACCCGACCAGAGGAACCCTCGGGATACAAAAATAGTCATACCCCAAGGTTTGCCGAACAACATGCTCATCGAGATACCACTCGCGGTAGAATGATCCCTTAAGTAAGACGCGGGTCCAGACAACCCCACGGTTCCACATCAGGTCGACCCCTGCCCGCTCCTCTATGCCTACCTATATATCCCAACAGACCTGGAAGTTATAAAAACATGTTAATGAGTAGGATTTACATAGTAGAAGAAATGAAAGGAAGAGACAAGTTGGGATATGGTGACAAACCCGATCGGGAGTGAGAGTGTCCAAGAAATGCCGGTCATCATCAATATCTTTCCCTCCAGGCTTTGAACCTCGGAAGCACCTGGCCCACCTAGCTGCTCTAAGGATCACCAACGGATTATCACAGTAGTTCAAGGGCGAACGCATGCCTAAGAACTCATATGCCCACAACTGCAAAAATTAAGAACAAGGATCAGTATAGTTAATTCAGATATGTAGATATGGAATAGAGGAAAAGAAAGAAGAAATAGAGAAAGTGGTTATACCTCCCAGATGCGCCAGTAGCCACCAACGCTCAAGTCATAAGTCCTCGTAGCGACGCTTATATATCCATATAAGGTGGCTAGTGCAGCACCACCCGAGTCAAATCGGCCGATCTCATCAACCGCTAGCATGGCAGCCAGGTAGTGCAGGTGCACCATGTTCTCTAAGTTCGGGAATAGAGCTATCCCGAACATGTAGAGGAGGAATGCACGAGCCACTCACTCGTAGTAATGGGGCTTAGAACGGACAAAATGACGAAAGGTCTTCTTCAGCTTCATATATCGGATGCTCCCCATGTCGACGGACGGGGGCACGTGGCCGAGAAAGTACAGCAGTGCAATAGGACTCTCACAGATATTGGGGGCATATGGGATGTGATCGCCACCGACCCGTATCCCGATAATAAGAGCAAAGTCAAGAGGGGTGAGAGCTACCTCGAACGTTAGAAGATGGAAAGTATTGGTGGTGTCCCACCATCTCTCTGAAAGTGCTGTAAGGGTGAATCTATGGTTGCTGGTCTCCTCCAGCACCCTCACAAATCCCCCGAAATTGGCTCTGTCAACGATCTCTCGGTAGTGTAGAGCCAAGGCGCTGTACCACTCCAAAACATCAGAAAAACCATCAAAATCTCGAATACGCTCGATAGGATATAGGAACAGAACCCCCACACTAAGTCAATAGGATATAGGAACAGAACCCCCACACTAAGTCAAGTTTGAAAATTTTGACCTCACTTCAAAGAAAACTCAACCCAATCAATACCTTTTCGTCAACAATGGGACAATCTTATCCACCCCAAAATGTAAAAATTTCAAACCCCTAAAACCGACGAAAACTCTACTTCACTCAACCCTAGGGCAACTCCATTTAGTCAAACGGGACAACGCAAAACATGATTTAGAACTCTATCCTAGCATAAAAATCAAAACTAGCTAACTCAGTTCCAAATAAACGAAAATCCCCTAAACCCCTAACCTGTTTCGAACCTACCTATTTATGAACTCAAAATGTCCGAGGTAAAAATTGTGAAAAATTTACAAACGACCCAATCAAATCAAACTTCAAAATTGGCCCTGCGGTCCATCTCGAATGGTAACCTATACGTACGTTTTTAACACAATGATTTTCAAGTTTTCAAAAATGTTCTCAAAACGAAAGTCCTCTTAGGTTCAAGTTTTCAAAACCAAAGTCCTTTCAAATCCATGTTTTCGAAAAGGTTTTCAAAACCAATGTCTTTTAAAGATGATTTCAAAACAAACACCTCTTAGGCTCAAATCTCCCAAAACTCCTACAAGTTTGTTATGCCTAGGTTGTTTTGATCAAAGCTTTCAAAATTAGTCCGTACGTCCGTTCAAAGTTCGAATTTTTTCCATCATATTCATCCAAGCAAAGATTCATTCAAGTAAGGGTCTAAACCTGTTTAAGTCAGACAACATTACTCACAATCCAAACCCTGAAATTTGATCCCAACCTCTAAAATGCTTCGGTACAAGGTTAAAATTTTCAAACTAAAAATGATCAATCGAAAGAAAATATTCAAGCATGCATAGGAAGTTTTCAGAGTAACAAAACAAATAAGCCGTTAGCCTACCTTGAGGTTACGAGCCGAGAGATGGTCCACCGGCCGACGTAAGAGGACCTCGCGTTCTGCCACCTCATCTGGGATAACAAAGCTTTTCATCCCCCGCTTTCGGAGCCGGTGGGGAACCGGGACGTACGTCGCAGGATCAAAAATCCTCCACATTCCAGGTGTTGGAGGAAAAACTGCCAAGATCATTATTTTAGCAAACGATTTTTGGTAAAAAAAATTAACTGAACGGGAAAACACCGAAACGGGCTCCAAATAAAAATTTTGACGTCGAGCGATCAAAAATAAAACTCGTGCAACCAAAGTTAATTTAGAAGAATACCTTTTGTCGATTGATTCTTCAACTACAATTTGATTCTGAGTTGAAGCTCCTATCAGATCTTCTACTGTATTCCCTTATGTGATCATTGAACGTAGTATGGGCTAAGGACTCGTATCGACAGAACCCATATATCTTTTGTCTTGAAAGATAAAATATGATATGATCAATATAAAACTGATTTAGCTTACCCACATATATATAGGGCTACAACAGGGACCTGAGAAGTAATTATGAGTAAGACTTCCAGTAGAACACAGTTACTACCAACGGTTTCTATAATTATGAAAAGACGCAGCAGTTTCTGCAATTTTCATAAAACACTGAATTACAGTTCACATCACTAAATTAAATACTAAAACACTGACTTAGAACCAATAAGTCATGGTCGCTACCCTGCTTATCCTGTCTATCTGAGTCTATTTTAAGACTTGTATGTTTAATATGCTCTCTCTGAACCCTTAAAAATCATTGCTGAGACTTCTATTTGTTACGACCGTGATCTTTGTCATTTTGTTGCTCGCGGTTATCCTATATTTGTCACGATCGCAGGTTTTGTGACTTATTTTGTCATGGCTACGACATATGTTGCTATGGCCATGTGCTTTATGTATATCCAGTAGCTTGAAACAATGTTTTAATCTTTTTTATTTTGTTCTGTATAGCCTATTTATAGCATGTTGAAAACTGAAACTTTGCTGCATGTCCCATGGGTTTTTTTTATTTATTTTCCTGCTCACTCGCATGATTTTCGCTTTGCTTTGCTCAAACTATACGTGCGGCATATCTGGAAATAATAACCAAATCGTATGACCCTGAGAAGCGTAATTAGGTTTTACTTTATTATTTGTTTTCGTTTAAACTCTCTTCAACCTCCCATTCTGTATATGTTATCTTTAAAAAAATTTATAATAAAAACCAACATTGACAAAGTAGAGGCCAACCTCGCGGTTGGGTGAGAATGGTGCTAACACTTTTCCTTCTTGTACTTTAGCCTATGAACCCTCTTTTTCTCTGGTTACGCTTTGAGAAAGCCTGTAACCTTATTTTATTTTTCTTATTTTTTCTTAAAAACCAAGTGGCGACTCTATTTTTTTTTTAAAATGCATTCGGATATCTTAAATTTTCCATTTTAAACAAAAAGAAACATTTTTCTAAGAATGATGGTTATCCGGTGCATCCCTCCTCCCAATCTCCCCAAAAATGCCTATAGATACGAGAGCCACTAATCATGTCAGCAATTTATCGCAGAGATTCTAGAAAATCCAACAATTTGGTGATGGAAAAATTTACTTGCATATACGCAATAATAAAAAGGAAACAGTAGTTATAGTATGATATGTCACTCTCAGCTTTAGTAGAGATAGAATTTTAATTTTAAAAGATTGTTTTCAAGTACCTTCTATTAGAAAAAATTTAATTTCAATTTCTAATTTAATAAAGGATAAATATTCTGTTCATTTTAATAACTCTGTGGTTATTAAAAATAATAAACGTTTTATTTGTTATGATACATTGGTGGATGATCTGTATGTTATATTTTCTATCTCTCCTACACTGCACCTGACTGAATTGAATAACACGTCTAATTTACTATATAAAAAAAGAATCCTTCTTTAATGAGCCAAATATTTTTTTGGCACTTGCGGTTGGGTCATACTAATCTAAAAATGATAAATAAATTGGTAGAAGATGGATCTTTGAGTTCATTAGAAATGGAGACACTTTCAGTTTGTTAGTCCTGCTTAGAGAGTAAGATGACCAAGAGGTCCTTCTCGGCCATAGGCTATAGAGTTAAAGAACGATTGAAACTAGTTCACTCAGATGTGTGTGGTCCTATGACTATCCGGGCTAAAGATGGCTTTGAATACTTCGTCAGTTTTATTGACGACTACTCAAGGTATAGATACATTTACCTGATGCACTGTAAGTCTAAAAACTTTGAAAAATTCAAAGAATTCAAGTCGGAGGCAGAGAAGCATCTAGGTAAAAGTACCAAATCATTACGATCTAACCATGGTGGAGAGTACCTCTTTAGATTGTTTAAGGACTACTTTTCGTCAGAAGGAATTATATTATAGTTGACTACAGTGGGCACTCCGCAGCAAAATAGTGTAGCAGAAAGAAGGAATAGGACTCTTATGGAGATGGTAAGGTCGATGATGAGTTATTCAAAATTACTCGATTCAGTTTGGGAACTTGCATTAAAAATAGCAGCTTATATTCTGAACTTGGTACATTCTAAATTAGTACCTTTTACTCCCACAGAATTGTGGACTGAGCGTAAGCCTAGTCTGAGACATATTAAAATTCGGCGGTGTTCAACACATGTGCTGAAAAGGAACACAAGTAAGTTGGAACAGAGGACACAAGTCTGTTTCTTTGTCGGGTATTCCAAGGGAACGAAAGGTGATTTATTTTATAATCCTAATGATCAAAAGGTCATTGTTAGCACCAATACCTGATTCTTGAAAGAGGATTATATTATAGACCACATGCTCATAAGTAAAATTATTCTGGAAAAATTGAGAGAAAATACCAGTAGAAAAAAGAATAACCACATGTCACTGATATCCCATTGCCTCGTCGTAGTGGGAGGATTATCGGGACAGGTGTAGATCCTGATCAAGGTGCTATCATTAACATGCCTGACGAGCATGTGATTACGTGCACTGTATTCAGATTCTGCATAGCGTGTTTCTACTAGTACACAAACGCAAGTAGTGCCTCGTCGTAGTGGGAAGGATATTTATCAACCCAATCAGTATATGTTCTTGGGAGAGTTTTTTGACAAGATATTGACAAAACTAGATACCGAATCCTGTAACTATAATGAAGCACTCAAAGACAAAGATGTAGATCTTTGGTAAAAGACTATGAATTAAGATATAGAATCTACGTATTCTAATTAGGTTTAGGAACTTGTAAAACCACTTGAAGGGATAAAAAATTCATCGGATGTGATCTACAAGAAGAAGAGAGGAGCAGACAGAAAGGTTGAAACCTTCAAAGGTAGGCTTATTGCAAAAGGGTTTATTCAGAAAAAAGAGATCGATTATGAGAAAATCTTTTTGCCTATAGTTATGCTTAAATCTACCCAGATTCTCTTATTCATTGTGGCTCACTTCGATTATGAAATTTAGTAAATGGATGTCAAGATAGCTTTCTTTAACGAAAGTCTTGATAAGTGTATCTATGTGGTACAACCCGACAGTTTCATATCAAAGGGCCAGCAGCACATGTTGTGCAAGTTTAAGAGATCTATTTATGGACTTAAGTAGGCATTAAGGTCTTAGAATACTTGTTTTAATCAAGCTATTAAGTCTTATAATTTTTATCAAAGCCCAAATGAGTCCTGTGTGTACAAGAAGCATGATGGAAGCGTGATGGTCTTTTTAGTAATTTATGTAGGTGATTTCTTGCTCATCGAAAATGATGTGGGGGTGTTATCTTCGGTAAAAGTATGGTTATTTGGGCAGTTTGATATGAAAAACCTGGGAGAAGCCAGTCACATCCATGGAATGAAGCTTTTGCGAGATTGAAAATAAAGAATGTTAGGCTTACCACAAGCAAAGTATATTGATGATATCATTGCTTGTTTTAGCATGCAAGATTCCAAGAAAGGATTTCTCTCTTTTAGGCATGGAATCATTCTATCCAAGAATTAGTATTCTAAGACACCTGATGAGATAGAGAAAATGAAGGTGGTTCCTTGTACTTCAGTAATAGGAAGCCTAATGTATGCTATGCTTTGTACTAGACCTGACATTTGCTTTATCGTTGGCATGGTTAGTAAATATCAGTCTAACCCAAGGCAGGAGCATTGGACTGCGGTAAAGAATATAATCAAGTACTTGAAAATGACTAGAGATTATATGTTAGTTTACCAGGCAGACAGTCTAGTATCTTTAGGGAACACAAACTTGAATTTCTAGTCAGACAAAGGTTCCCGTAAATCTATCTCTGGATATGTGTTTACCTTGGGAGGTAGAGCTATAAGTTGGAAAAATATCAAGTAGTCCTGCATTGCTAATTCCACTATAGAGGCTGAGTACTTGGGAGCTTCTGAAGCAGCCAAGGAAGCGTTTGGCTTAGAAACTTCCTGTTGAATCTAGATGTGGTGCCTTCAATTCAGTCGGTTATTACACTTTATTGTGACAATAGCGGAGCGGTTGCAAACTGAAGGAGCTAAGAGTCCACGAGAAAAAAAAGCACATTGAGCATAAGTATTACCTGATACGAGAAATTGTACAGAGATGTGATGTTACTGTGACCAAGATTGCATCAACAGACAACCTTGCAGATCTTTTTACAAAGAGCCTACTGGCTAAAACTTTTGACAGTGGAGATTGTTAGCATTGTATACTAAAAATCAGGAATTTTATTTAGTTTTAGTATTTAATTTAATTTTAATAAAATTATTTTTTAATTTTATAAGAATCTTAATGAATAATGAATGCAATATTATTTCTTTAATGTTATGCATAGTTTTCATTTATTCTTTACAGTATTTAATCTTATTCGTATAGTACAACTTGCACACAAAAGACCATATTATAAGTTCTTGCAGAACATAATTTTTGTTCACAGTTTAGATGGAATTGAACAAACTATCGGTATGACTGTAGAACAGAGTTTTAGTAGACCTGTCTTGGTTACAGAAAACAGATAATAACGTCATCTATTGTTCCGACTCGTTGTGCTAATACACTTTGTGTGTATTGAACAGAACCACATTGAGGTAATTAATTTTATACTAACTATATAAATTAATTCACACCCCAAGGTTGTTATGAGTACTTATGCTTTTAATTTCAAAATAATTATTATTTGCGTATATTTAATATTCGTTATTTTGATTCATTAGAAGGTGCGATGCTTTGTGGTTCAATAGTCCCGATGAGTTAGATAGCGATATTAATTATATAGCAAATATTAATTATTGACAGAATTCACGTCCCGATTATTCGAAATTGACGATACTCCCTTAAGGAAGCTTATAAGTTTTGATTGGGACAAACTCTGCAGGTGGATTTAATTATCCGGTAGTCAAATAAGTTAAGCAGAAGAGTTTAAAAAAATTTAAAGATGCTGATTAAATTAAATTATCAATAATTAAATTTAATTGGCGGGTATCGAGAATCTTAACATGGGGAGATGTGTTAAGAATTTATTAATAGGAGTTTAATGCAAATTGGTCTTAAGATTATGGCTAATAGTGCAGTTATAGTTCTTTAGTGGTATAAACTGTAATTTAATATTTTATAAAAATTGCAAAAACCGCTAAGACGTTTGCATATTTGCAGAAACCGTTAGAAGGGTATTTAGCTTACACTAGAAGTCTATATCATAATTACTCCACAGGTCCCAGATGTAATCTATAAATATGTGTGTAGGCTGAACCAAATTAAAAAGTTATCTTTCAAGACTAAAGTTGTTCTGGTTCTGCCGGTAATAGTTCTCGAAGAATCGTAACCCACAGTACGTTTGGGAATCACATCGGGAATAGAGTATAAGGTTTGTTTGGAGCTTTAACTCAGAGAATCAAAGTTCGTAGTTGAAGAATCGACCGAAAAGTATTCATCTAAAGTAACTGTGGTGGCACGAATTTCTATTTTAATCGTTCGACATCAAAAAAGTTTTTATCTGTAGCCTATTTCGGCGATTAGCCATCCAGTTTTTATTTTTCGAAAAATCGTTGACAAATAAATGATTTGGGCAGTTTGCCTCAAACAATGTGGTTGTTATTGTGGCAAGGTATAGAACTCGTCACTGCCTAGCGGGCCATTAGATGTCCCGGACCTAGGTCAATAGATGGGAGTCTATACTTGCTACCATTGTCTCCAATGCAACAATGTCAGTATGTGTGAATCATTGTGGTTATATAAATCCTTTTGGTTTGAAAACCGTGTGGAGAATTAAGAATGATTCTTGTGGTGTTTTCAAATTGTGTGACGTTGACGGGTTATATGAACATTCATGATTTTGACGAAAAATTGTTTTAAAGGATTACGCGGTTGAACTGTTCATATAACTGGTAATTACACGATATGCTTTTAATTCATACTAGTCTATTGGGTTTCGACTCACATTATTAGATTTAAACACTTTCAGGTGATCCTGACTATACGGCTTAAGGTGGTGAAGTACGAAAAGTGATGACGAATTATAAAACTTGTAGTTTTTCTTGTTTTTGATTATTTTGAATCATGTAATCATTGTAATATGTTTTGTACATGATAGTACAAGTTTTGTAAATCTCAAAGTTAAATTCCAATACATGTACGTCGTATGCGAACGAGATTTTAGGATTTTTTCAAACTTTTCTAAAATTTTCTAAAAATTTCTCAATTTTTTAGAATTTTCTAAAATTTCCCTAAATTTTCTAGAAAGCTTTGTCCCATTTCTTTTAATATTTTTCCTTAATTTTTTAATATTATTTGAAAATTTTTCAAATTTTTTCTAAATTCTTCCTAATTCTTTAAGAACTTCCAAAAATTCCTCCAAATTTTTTAGATTTTCAAAAAATGCCCCTTAATCTCCCAGGATTTTCTATAAAAAAAACAAAACAAAACTTCTAGGACTCTTTAAAAATTTTCTCAAAATTTTTATCAATTTCTAGGATTTTTCTAAAAATTCCTTCAATTTTTTAGGATGTTCTAAAAAATTTTAGGATTTATTTAAAAAATTTCTAAGATTTTCTAAAAATTTGTAAAAATTTTCCTCAAAATTTTCTTAAATATTTTTTCAAATTTCTAGAATTTTTCTCGATTTTCTAAAAAAAACACCTTCTAAAATTTTTTCTCAATTTTTCTCAATTTTATGTTGCCCCAATTCCCTAAGTCCTTTGAATAATTTCTTTTGATTTTTCTAAGTTTTTTTGAACAAATTTTTCTTATTTTCTGAGAATTTTTGATTTTTTTTATATTTTTCTAAGATCTTTGAAAAATTTTCTCTAATTTTTCTAGGACTTTTTGAAAAATTCCCTTGATTTTCTTTCTCTTAATTCTCTAAAATTTTTGAAAAATCCCCCTTATATTTTTATTTTAAAAAAAATTGTCCTAAATTTTAGAATTTTCGACAAAATTGCCTCTAATTTTTTAGAATTTTTGATAAAAATTACCCCTTTAGTTTTTATGCCCCAAAAACAAAAAACAAAAATCTCCCTTTAGTTTTTATGTTTTTTCTAAAAATAAAAATAAAAATTTTCAAGCCTTTGTTATTCTTCTAAAATAATTACCTATTTCATTGTTTGTTCAAATCCTAATTGCCCATTTCCACAGGTACCTAAGTTAGGATTTTCAGTCCAAAATCTCGCATATCATTCATCATCATCAACATCATCAAAATACATCATCATCGTATCAAATCACATCATCATACATCATAGGGGGATCATAGGCATGCGTCTATGTTTGAGATATATCATATAACATGCTTTAGTTTCAAAACTGTGAGTTTGAGAACTTACCGATGGGCGCTGGCGAGAAATATGATGGTCGGACTCCCGCAGAAGAACATCGGCAGCAATTGCGTTAGTAGGAGGGTCGTAACGCCTCATCCAGCGTGGAACCAGGCGGTGGGGTACCGAGGCGTAAGTGTGAGGGTCGAAGGGTGCTAGATGACCCTCTCCCGCAATAGGATATAGGAAAACAGCCACCTTGGCCTCAGCAGCAGCATCTGCAGCTGCCTGCGCCTCGGCAACTGTTCGTGCCTCCTCCTCAGCAACATGGCAAGAAGCACGCTCCGCCTCGAGCACGAGAGCATCCATCGCAGCAGAAGGCTGCGTGGAAGTGACCCCGTCGGCAGGAAGACTGGAGGTCGTGCCTTCAAGAGTCCCCAAAGAAGAACTACCAGTAGCAGAAGGGCCCCGTCGTGCCTCTAGATCATTGTCTCCATGGCCCTGGCCTGCCATGAAGAAAAAGGAAATCATGAATAATAAGGTAAACATCTCGTGTCAAGAAGAACAAGGCACAAAAAGCTTAAAGGTCGCAAAGAACAAGAAGAAGCAAGAAGAAGTAAGGGAGAGAGTTGAGAGCGTTCGGAAGCTAAAGAGAGAGTGAGAGGTAAGGGAATGAGCCTGGTCCGCGCGCCTCAAGAACCATATATGCGCCTGGAATTGGCGGTCGCCACCTTCAATTGTAGCGACCGCCAGGTTCTTCAAAAGCCACATGGCGACCGCAATGTTGGAGGGGTTTTAAGCTGGCGACCGCTATGTCAGAAATATTTTGTCTAGGTGGTCGCCAGAATGTCAAACGTCACGTCATACTAAATCAGGCGACTGCCAGGTCAGTGGGCCATTATTACTTTGGGGGGGGGGGGGGGGGGGGGGGTTT
>JAOTRH010467278.1:4128-18647 GCA_034768845.1 Heliamphora exappendiculata | reverse complement strand
CTGTTTGGTCTTACTTTGTGAATATATCTTATGTGATTAAATGCTTTATTATGTGATGTGTATGCGTTTTTCAAATATGTATGTCTTCAAAAATAATTTGTTAGCATAAATAATTTTCAAAATTTATTCTGTGGTGTTTCCTTTTCGATAAATTTAATTTTAAGCCGTAACTTGGCTTTTAATTATTTTTATCTCGCTTCCGATAAATCTAATTTTAAGTCGTAACTTGACTTTTAATTATTTTTATCCAGCTCTCATCCCAAAATTGTGAGGTCTCGACTCGACCGATCAATTGCTTTCTCGATTAAGATAATTTCTTAGATCTTAACTCGATCCTTTTAATTATTTTATCCCCAATCGAGTTCTTAGATCTTGACTCGATCTTTGACTTATTTGTGCACCATTTAGCTCTTAACTCGATCTTTGAAATTTGTTCAATCACACCAGCATCTGCATCATGTTAGCATCTGCATCATGTTTTTATCTTGCATTCTTGCATTTTGCCCCAGGAACTACGTTTTGGTTTGATCCATAACAAATGGGTACGTAGGTAACTCGATGAAAATTCAAGTACAACCAACATTATATGCATACTTGTGTGTTTGTGGCCTAAGATTGACGGCTCGGTCAAATGGCAATTGTCTTTGGGTCTTTGATATAACTTGCATCACGCATTGCTATGCAAAGTTATATCAAAGAGGGACAACTGTAGACAGCCCAATTTGACCCCGTCAAATCTTAAGTGAATCTAATGATAAAAACAATTAGAATGGTGCTTCAGTTCGATTCTCAAGAAGTGATCCAAGCTCGGTATTTAAACCTAGAACCTTCAAACCAATGAAATTATGTTAAACTACCGATAACTTGTTATGCAAGTCATTCCCAATGTGGCGACCGCCATGTTCATTGTGGCGAACGTCATTAGAACCTCTTGAAAACCCTAGCCAAAAGTGGTGACCGCCACCTCTAACATGGCGATCGCCAACTCACATTGTGGTGATCGCCAATAGAACCTTGTCGAACATTCTTTAGACATGGCGACCGCCATCTCTAACCTAGCGACCGCAAATTTCAAATGGCCTGACATGTCCCAAAATATTGCAGCATCTCATTGGTTGAAGAATTTTATAAATACCGTACCCCAGTGTACGTTTTTAGGACAGAAAATTAGAGAGATGTTTAGTGAGAGAAGCTCTGCCAAGTTGCCAAGAAATTTCGAGCCTCGACGCTGAAGCCCTACTAAAATACTGAGATCCAAACCTCCGACGCCTACATTAAAACCCTATCTTGGGATCACCATCCGAGGATTGGACCATTAAAGCACATTCCCCAACTCGAGGATTCCTTAGCAATCCAAGTACCTCGCTTGAATCCCCGATCCGTCTAACTTTATTCTCTCTCTTTTGGAGTGATCGGGTTAAATTCAATTTCAATTTACATATTTCTTTCATTTGCATAGTTAATCTTATTTGCTTGCTTTCCTTTATTCTTTAGTTATTAATTTTCTCACGTTTCACACTTTAGACATTGTTACTTTTTTTTTATTAATTCATCAATTAAGTGCTAATATATTGTGGCAATTACAACTTGTAATATTATTAATTGTTGTTATCAATGCACTAGCATTCATGTGAATATAATTGTTAATACTATATTCGCATTTTCTAATAATTGTCTAGTTATTTATTTTTTATTTTTTAATTTTCTTTTTATCCTCTTTTCGTAATGTTAGTTTAATTTTCTTTACTAGTTTATTTCTTTTTCTTTTCTTTTCTTGTAATATTAGTCCAATTCCTTTTCTTAGTATTTTATTTCCTCTCCTTTTCTTTCTCCTTTTATTTCTAGCATTTATCTTTTTGTAATAGTTAGTTTAATTTCTTTTAGCATTACCTTAATGTTCTAACATTTACATTCTTTTTCTTTTCTTTTCTTTTAATATTAGTGTAATGTTCTTTTTTTTTCCTAGCACTTTATTTTCTTTATTACTAGTTTTTGTAATTTAGCATTTTTTTTATTAGCTTTATTTTCCTTTAAAAGTTTCATTTTCTTTTTTTTATAGCTTTATTTTCCTTTCATAGTTTTTCTTTTATAAATCCAAAAATCACAAAAAAACTCTTAAGTTAATTTTCACTTTTAAATGACAATATAATTTTCTCTTTTAATAAAAGTTAAAACTCTATTATTCATTTCATTTATTTTATTTTCTTCCTTTTTTTTTTTATTCTCTTTTAAAATATAAAATGTGAATAGTTAGATATTCTTGTATTAATAACATTTTCTAAACCTTCTTATCTTGGCTTGATTTTTCTTTTGTAAACTTTTTCTTTATTTCTTTTTAAACTTTTAAAATCTCTTTGTCATAAAATCCTCATTTTTCTAATTTCTTTGCTAGTAAGTTTCCTTTTAATGTGGGATTCCCTCTTGTATACATTTTTTATTTTACATTTAGTATTTGTTTTTAATTTATCCATCATATGCTAATCTAGTTTACTTTGATATTTTAGTTACTTTCTTTAAAATTTATGTTTAGAATAGTTTAGCTTATTTTGCAACAATTCATGTTTAGATGATTTTAACATGTTTGTTTTTGTTTTTTTATGCAAAATCATGATAGTTGGTTTATTTTTGTGAAAATTGCATGTGGGAGTGTACCATGTATCATTCAGTTAGAAATTACATGCCGTAGAACTTAGAATTTTTCTTTTAATACTTATTTTATTTGGCATTCTATATACGTATGTTATGTATTTTTTATATTTAATTTTGAATGTTCTCTCATTACCTCCACTTTCTTTATTTGTATGCATTTGAGAAATTTTATTAAAAAACCAATGATGATTAGTAGATGCCAATCTTACGGTTGGGTGAACGGGGTGCCTAATATCTTCCCCGATTCGTACCTTATCCCCCGAACCTTCTTTCTCTGGTTAAACGTTTTAAAGATCAATAACCAAATTTTTTTTTCTTAGTTTTTCTCAAAAACTAAGTGGCAACTCTATTTTCAACAAAAAAAGATTTTCAAAATTTAGCTTTCAAAGTGTTAAAATACTTTTTTAAACATCCTTTGAATTCCCTTATTTTTGAACATTTTTCAAAACTCCAAAATTTTAGCGCCACAACTATCGCTTAGCCTTCCTTTGCTGCCGTCGAGCCTAGTCCCTCATCACCAGGGTACATTATTTCTTTCTCTTCTTCTTCTTCTTCTTCTTCTTCTTCAGTAACTTTCTCAGATCTTGCCCGAGTTGGAGAGATGGCCAAGAGAAAAGCCACAGCAGCTGATCTTTCAAAATTCCTGACACTTGAGGGGCCGAAGAAGAAGGTGATAGTGGCCTCAACTGCTTGATCAAAGGCCACCGACCTAGCCGCTGAACTGTCCATGGTGACAACTGACCAGAAGGCTCCTACCTAAGCCCCAAAAAGACTGAAGAAGGCTGTTGATGTAGCCGAAAAGGACAAGGGGAAGGAGAAGGAGAAAGAAAAGGGGAAGGCCAAAGGCAAGAAAGTGGCCGAGGCTGATGAGGGTCCGAAGCCGTGGACCCCCAAGCTGACAAAGGGGGACCGCCCTATTACAATTTAGGGCAAGGAGGCATCCCCAAACACCTCATACAGGTTGAGCAAGGCCCTCCTTCTTCCTGCTGACATGGAGGAAGTTTGGAAGCTTCCACATGAAAAGCTTTTGAAGTCCACCATTTTCCATTCCATCAAGATATTCTTCTGACTCCCTTTGCCTTTACCTTTCTTTTGTTTTTATATGCTATGTTTTAACTAATTGTGCCTTTCTTGTTGTGTGCAGATCCTTCAACACCTGGTGGCGATGGTTGAGCGGGTTGAGGCCCAAGAGGCCGAACTAACTAAGCTGTGTCAGGCCAACTTCAAGTACCTCCTGTAGATCGGTAAGCTATAAGGTAGTTTTCGGTAGAAGACCAAAATTGCTGATGCTGCTCGGGCAAGGGCCTCCGAGCTCGAGATACAAGAGACTACCTTAAAAAGGCATATTAAGGAGAAAGATGAGGCCTTGATAGCCTCTCAGACCCAACTTAGAAAGGCCAAGGCGGAGCTGGCTCTGGCCCAAGAGAAGGCCTATGCTGAAGGTGTGGTAGAGGCTACAGAAAATTACAAAGTCGAAATTCCCGGGCTTCAAGACATTGACTTTCGCTTCGCCAGGGATGCTGCCCTCAAAGCAGCTAGGGTTGAGGCGTCCTCCCCCCTATATTCTGAGGTCCCCCTACCGAGCAAGCTGGCTGAGAAAGAAAATGGAGGAGAAGCTAGAGAAACAGAGGTTGTTGCTACGGAGGCTAACAAAGTGGCAAATGTTGAGGCAGTTCAGGCCACCCCCGTAATAGCCGAAGAGGTGGATACTCCAGTTGAGACCACCAAAGACTTCTTGGCTGCTCCTTGAGGGCTTTTGGCTTTTATTTATAATCATCTCTGTACTGCCCCTAGGGGCTTTTGACTTTGTAGCTTCAGGGATTTCAGCCCCCTTTTTTAATTAAATCTCTTCTTCTCGGTTTGCTTTGCATACTTGAACTATTTTTTAATGCCTTCTAAACTTGAAGTCTTTTTTGGATCAACTTTCATACTAAGAGCCAAGTTAGTTCGGATGATTTTTAAACTTAAACTCTTAGGCTTATTCATCCCAAGTATGGGATCAACTTCTATACGAGGGGCTAAATTAGCTCGAATAGTCTTCGAACTTAACCTTTTTAGGCTTATTTATCCAAAGTATGGGATCAACTCCCATACAAGGGGCTAAATTAGTTGGGATAGTCTTTGAACTTAGCCTTTAGGCTTATTCATCCCAAGTATGAGATCAACTTCTATACAAGGGGCTAAATTAGTTGGGATAGTCTTCGAACTTAGCCTTTTTAGGCTTATTCATCCCAAGTATGGGATCTACTTCCATACAAGGGGCTAAATTAGTTCGGATAGTCTTTGAACTTAGCCTTTTTAGGCTTATACATCCCAAGTATAGGATCAACTTCCATACAAGGGGCTAAATTAATTCGGATGCTAAATTAGTTCGAATAGTCTTCAAACTTAGCCTTTTTAGGCTTATTCATCCCAAGTATGGGATCAACTTCCATATAAGGGGCTATGTTAGTTTGGATAGTCTTTAAACTTAGCCTCTTTAAGCTTATTCATCCCAAGTATGGGATCAACTCCCATACAAGGGGCTAAATTAGTTCAGATAGTTTTCGAACTTAGCCTTTTTAGGCTTATTCATCCCAAGTATGAGATCAACTCCCATACAAGGGACTAAATTAGTTCGGATAGTCTTTGAACTTAGCATTTTTAGGCTTATTCATCCCAAGTATGGTATCAACTCCCTTGCAAGGGGCTAAATTAGTTTGGATAGTCTTCAAACTTGTTGGCTGATGGATGTTTATTGTACTCGAGGTGCCCCCAAGTTTTTATGTGGGAAAATGTTTAGTAAAAACTTTTTTTAAAAATGGAGTAAACGAAAGGAACAAATTCTTACCAAATAACGGTGTTTCATTCTAAAAATGGAAAATTACAAAAAAACTAAAAGTTTAAACATAAAACTTGCAGAGGTTATTTGTATTCCATGGCGTAGGAACGTTCCTGCCATTTATGTCTTCTAGATGGTATGCTTCAGTGCCAGCCTTTGAGGTAACCCTGTACAGACCTTCCTAGTTCGGGTCGAGCTTCCCATGGGCAAGGTCTTTCATATGACCAAGAACTTTCCTCAAGATTAGATCTCCTTCAGGAGTGCTGACCTCTGTTTGGATTGTTAGCAATTCGACCTCCAAGGGTATAACTGCTTCTACCCCATAGGCGAGGGAAAAAGGGAGTTTTTTCTGTGGACCTTCTTGGGGTTGTTCGGTATGTCCATAAAACTAAAGGTAGCTCTTCAACCCATCTTCCTTTAGCAGCGTCCAATCTCTTCTTGAGTCCATTAATGATGGTCGTATTCGTGGCTTCAGCTTGCCCATTACTTTGTGGGTATGCCGGGGTGGAGAAGTAATTCTTAATGCTGAATTTTGAGCATAAGTTCTTGAAGACCGAATTATCGAACTGGGTCCCATTCTCATAAATAATGGTTCGAGGAATCCCAAACCCGGTAACAATATTTTTCCATGTGAATCTTTTGATGTCGACGTCTCTGATATTGGCCAAGAGTTCAGCCTCTACCCATTTAGTAAAGTAGTCCGTAGCAACGAGCAGGTATTTTCTGTTACCTGTGGTGTTTGGGAAAGGTCCCACTATATTATACCCCCATTGGGCGAAGGGCCAACGACTAGTAAGGGGTGAGAGGTCCTCGGCTAGGACATGTATATTTGGGCTGAACTTCTGACATTTTTTGCACTTCAAGACATACTGCACCACATCTTTTTCATATAGGGCCACCAATAGCACCAAGAAATTTCTTGGTGGGCTATGGATCTCTCCCCAGTGTGGCTGCCACAGATCTCTTCATGAATCTTGAACAGTAAATCCTGCACCTTATTCGGGTGGACACAAAACAAGTAGGGCCCTGTGAAGGACTTCTTATAGAGATCCCCTGAACTATAAATCCAGAACCTAGTTGCTTTTTTCCTTATCATCTGAGCTTCCTTTTGATCAGATGAAAGCTCGTCCTTGATCAAGTAGTCTTTTATGGGATTCATCCAGCTTTGTCCCATCTCCGAACAGCAAACATGCTCCCTCTCGGGGATGATTGTGCATGGTTGTTGAAGGATTTCCACAGAGATAACCCTTTTTTCTCGAAACTTACAGCTAATGCAAGGCATGCCAAAGCATCTGCGTGGGATGTCTTTGGCTAGTTGCTGTGCTAGCCGAACATATGCTTGCATTCTGTCATACCTGGCTGCGTACTCCCCTTTGAACTGATTTACAACCAGTTATGAGTTATAAAAGATTTTGACTCTCTGGGCTTTCAATTCCTTGACATCTCGGAGTCCGGCTAATAAGGCTTCATATTTGGCTTCATTATTTATGGCTTGAAAGTTGAGACGATATGCCCTCTTTATGAGAATTCTATCAAGGCTATGGAACACAATCCTTACCCCAGCACCTTTGTTGCATGATGAACCATCTACACATAACCTCCACGTAAGCTCTGAATCTCTGTCTTCTGAAGCTGCTTGCTTGGTGACTTGCCCCTAATATCAGCCGAACAATCCTCCTAGATGAATTTAGCAATTAAGTCAGCCAAGATTTGCCCCTTTATGGCTTTCCTTGGGCAGAACGTGATGTCATGCTCCCCAAGTTCTATAGCCCACCTTGCAACCCTTCTTAAAAAAATTTCTTTTTGAAGTAATGCTTAGAGAGTATATTTGGTGATTACCTTGATCAGATGAGCTCTAAAGTAGTGGATCAGCTTACGAGATGCAATGACAAGGGCCAAAGCCAGCTTCTCTAAGGGCAGATATCTTGTTTCTGGGTCAAGAAGCACCTTACTCACATAGTAGATTGGCCTTTAGATCTTGTTCTCTACTTTTAGGAGCATAGCACTGACAGCTCGACTTGATACAGCGATGTATAAAAATAGTATTTTACCACTGTTTGGCACTATCAATAATGGTGGGAAGTAAATATAGTGTTTCAGCTTAGTAAGAGCTTTCTCACTTTCTTCATTCCAAATGAACTGGCTTGCTCTCTTCATTGCTTTGAAAAATGGATAGCACCAATCAGATGCCCGACTAATGAACCTATTGAGTGTTGCAGCCATCCTTGTCAACTTTTTGACTTCATTGAGATTCTGTGGGCTTTTTAAATTATGGACAGCTGAGATCTGTTCGGGGTTTACTTCTATTCCCCTGTGAGTCACTAAGAAACCTAGGAACTTCCCAGAGCTTACACCAAAGGCACACTTAGAAGCGTTGAGCTTAAAGTCTATAAGCTTTGAGGATTTCAAAGGTTTTTCTTAGGTCATCTAAGTGTTTGTTCGGGAGCTTTGTCTTTACCACCATGTCATCGATGTAAACCTCCATAGTTTTGCTGATTAGATCCTCTAACATCTTAGTAGCAAGCCTTTGGTAAGTAGCTCCTCCATTCTTGAGTCTGAACGACATCACCCGATAATAGTATATACCCCGAGGAGTAATGAAGGCTGTCTTCTCCATGTCCGAGGGTTACATGGCTATCTGGTGGTACCCTCTATATGCATCCAAGAAATTCATTCTCTCATGCCCTGTTGTTGAATCGATGAGCTAATCTATTTGGGGCAGGGGGAAGTAATCTTTGGGGCAGACTTTGTTTAAGTCGGTGAAGTCAACACATACACACCATTTCTCGTCCTTCTTCTTAACCACTACGTTGTTTGCTAACCAGGTCGGATAATGGATTTCTTTAATTGCATTTGCCTCTTTCAATTGTTGAACCTCTTCTACCACTGCTTCTGCATGATGCGGGGCAGACTTCCTAGGCTTCTGCATTACTGTCTTCCTTTTGGGATCTATATTTAATCGATGACTAATTACTATGGAATCTATTTCGGGCATCTCGTAGGGTGTCCATGCAAAGATCCTCTTATTTTCTTTTAAAAATTCCATCAGTTCAGCTTCTTCTTGTAGGGCCATCATCTACCTCTATGATTTTCACCTCTAGCTACTGTTCTTGAGTCTTCGTTGTGGCTATGAAGCATTGCCTTCCCATGTGCTGATCTCATTTGATTTCAACTATCTCCTTGAACTTGAGGGACTAGTGGTAGGTTGAAGGGACTGCTCCCAAGCTATGTATCCATGTCCTACCTACAATAGCATTATAAGTAGAAGGTTGATTGACAACTAGGAATTCAGTGTTTACCATTACAGGCCCTGCCTTTACTGGTACCGTTATCCTTCCTACTGGCCACACTAGATCTGTGTCAATACCGATCAGCGAAGTCATGCACTTCTTGAGTGCTGAGTCCTTTAACCCTAGTTTTTGGAATAGAGTGTAGTATATGATGTCAACCGAACTCCCTTGGTTTACCAATACTTGCATTACATCGTAGTTGGTAATGCGTAAAGTTAGTACCAAGACATCATTGTGGGATTGCTGTATTCCCTTGAGGCCATCATTTGAGAAGTTAATCCCTTGCATTTGGCTCTGGCTGGAGTTCTCCTCTATTCTTCGACATTTACCCTCATCCACCTTCATTTATGGGCCAGTGTCCTGGCGGTGCCGAACAATTGCTCGGGTAATTGGCTCGGTAGTGCCATGGATCATCTTTGTTTGGGCCTTTGGTCTTATACCTGTGTTCTTTCTTTCTAAGTAGTTTTCTCAGTGTCAATAAACTCTAGAAGATGTCCTGCTCGAACTAATTCTTCCAAATGTTTTTTGAACGTTCAGCATTCCCCAGTTAAGTGGGCATGATCTCAATGGTAGTGACACTTCTGCTTCTGATCTCATCTATTCGGGTCCCCAATTAACTTTGGTAGCCATTGAAAATAAGGCTTATCTTTAATCTGGTCCAGAAGTTTGTGTAGAGGTTCTTTGAACACTATTTGCAAGGCTTGGTAGGCTGTTGACTCCCTTTCTCTGGAGACTCCTTCTTGTACCTCTGGTCTTTTTATCCTTTATCCTTCCACTCTGGCTGTTTGACTGATGTGATACTCTATTCGGCTTGTCTTATATCTTCCTCGACCTTTGCATGCTACTCAATTTTTACCATCAGCTCAAACATGGTAGATACAATTTTCTTTATAAGGGATTATCTCAAACGGCTTTGTGGAGGAAACCCTATTTTGAAGGACGCCACAGGTAATTGTCCACTGCAATCTTCTATCTCATTGTAGGTTTCCCAATAACGCCATGCATATCCCCAAATTATCTTGCCCTCATTCTTTCGTAGGGCGAGAAGCGTGTCAAAACTCTTCGACTGTTTGTTGTTGGTAATGAACTGAGTAGTAAAGGATTCAGCCAGTTGTTTCCAATTGTTTATGAAATAGGGTGGCAACTTATGGAATCAACTGAGGACTATTTCTCCTAAACTGGATGGCAACATGCGACACAGGAGTGCATCGTTTTCGCTCCAGAGTTCCATTACTTGTTTGTATTGACGAATATGGCTCACTAGATCTGTCTTCCCATCATACATCCTAAATTTTAGTGGAGAAAACTCACGTGGTGGATCTGTATTCTCAATGACCTCAACTAATGGGGATATCAAGATCTGCTCAAGGGCCTTCCTTGCTACTTCTTGGGCTATTCAGGCCACCCCCTTGCTGCATTTTAGAATCCATTCTTTTCTTTAACCATAACTGAAGATCTTGATTTTCGTCTAGTTCAGCCCGAGCTACCCTTTGAGGGTTTGGCCGAACTAACTCAGTTATGATTGTATCAGTTCGCCTCAAACTCCTGAGGCTCTCCTCGGGTACCTTACGCTTTCGCCTATGAGGATGACTCAAGCCATAGGACTCTGGGCTTTGTTCGGTCTCCTCTAGTTCGAGACCTTCTCTTTGCCTTACACGTTGTTCCCTTTGGGTTTTTTGCCTCTGGATTATTCGCCTAAGCTCATCTATTTCTTTGTTACACTGTTCCATTCTTTCTTTAAGGTTGGTGATAATCCTGTCACGCTTGGCCAACCTCTCCTCTAATCTTCCTCTTTCTCTTGAAGGTGGAGGCGAAGAACGTTCACCTTTAGAATTGGTGGTGGAGTAATGTAGCCGCCTCCCATTATGTGAGGCGTTATCCCTACGCCTTTGAATCTCTGATGGGATCCTGGGGACCCTTGGCCATTCTGGGATGATTGGTATAAATCTTTGAGGGACTCTTTGCCCTCCTGTGTGGCTTCTAATAAAGATAGTAGGAGTCTGGCTCATGGTTCTGTTGGTTCAAGATCGTCGTTCCCACAGACGGTGCCAAATTGTGCACGTTGTAAATTGGATGGCACAATCAGAACCAATTGAATTAGTTCAAAAACAGTGATCCCAAATAAAGTCACAAACTGAATTCCTAGTTGCCGAACTCATTGGAGACCTCCTAGCGCTGTTGCCAAACTCTTGCAAGATAAGGAACCTCGTTAATGCTTTCCAGCCTGGTTCGAACGGGAAGCAATTCGATGTTCAAGTTAGATTTTCTCTGAGAGATTTCTAATAAAAAAACTAGATTGAAATTACGTACCTGGGGGTATGAAGTGCTTGCCTTTATATAGAGGTTGAAACTAGGGAGGTTGAGTCTTCTTAGGACTCTGCCTCTTATCTTTTCTTGAGATTTTGCTTTATCCTTAGGCAATAAGAATTTCTTTAGGATGGTAGATTCTTCATTTTTGAATAATTTGTATCAGGGATGGAATCTTTTTGAGTTATCTGTTTTGTCTGGGGCCGACTTGGGCCTCAATAGTATGGGTTGCTACTTTCTGGTGTGGCCCAAACTCGTCATCGGCCGAACAAATAGTGGGTCGGCCTCTTGAGTGCAATGTAGGTTCTGTTCGCTTTGGACTGTGCTTCAAGCCCATAAATTTGTCCACCTTCATAGATAATGGTTACATAGTAATTATTGAACTTATGGAAAAACTCATTAATTGATTGATTAGTGGAACGATTCAAAAAGGAAGGCTAAATTAGTGGAAAAACTTTAATCAAATATTTAGCAAAAATAGGTCGAATCGCACACACACCCCGAGGTCCGAAACTAGGAATTTGCACCCCCATGCGCACGAAACTCACAACGCTCACCTGATTAACTATTTTTAGGCCAGGTTTTAGAAATGGCTGGGCTTTGGCCCATACTCATGCGCGCGATGGGTTCCCTTGGGTCAACCCATATTTATAACCCTTAGAAAGTGTGAGATTATATATATAGCTTAGAAAACTTGTCAATTTCTAATCTGGGATAAGCACTTCTTTCTTGTTTTGAAAAAACTAACACCAGCATACACATACGCATACATAATAGGCACTTATTATTATGTGTATGTACATATCATGGGTATAAAAACACTTGTGTGTTCCAAAAGAATACATATTTGGAACGAGAAACACCGACCAAGGTTTCCAAACAACACGCCTGCCGTTTTACCAATTTGAAGATTTGTGTGACGACCAAACATGGCCTTAACAAGACCCAAATCATCAAAGAATCACAAACACAGTGTTTGTCTCTTTATTCCATTCTGAAATAAAACACACCGGTTGGGAAAAACCATTGAAAAATACCATACATCCATCAACCATGTATATATATATATTAGGCCCACGCGATGAGTGTGCAATGAAATGAGAAATTTTAATTTTAAAAAAAAATTAACTCACGAAGTATCTCACATATAAATTTGTTAATTTTAAATATAAAAATAATACACAATCTCCTTTCCAACTAAAAGTAAGATGCAGCAAAATGTGACCATATATATGCATTAAAATGGTTGATTACCGAAATCTAAAAAATTCAAATTAATAAAATGAGATAATAAAATTTTCATTAACACTCAAGAAAATTAATAATCTCTTTCAGTTTCAATCCACAAAATTATAGTAGACAGCAAATCAAGTAAACTCCAAAAAGAAGAAACGTGTGTCTAGAGAGAGAAAGGAAGAAAGACTTTTAAAAGCCTTATGCTTCTCGCAGTCTTCTGATGAAGGGAGAACAACGTTTGATACTTTAATGTGCTTCACGATGGTGCCTTTCCAGATGAAAAACTAAAACTTAGGTTGCAAAAAGTGAAACTGCCAACTTACTAAAAGATAAAGTTGCCAACTTGTAAACGTACATGTATAAGTTGAGGGATTGTAGGAATTTGAAAGTGTAATGAAGTGTTTGCAGTTGGAGAATGTGGAGTGTGAGGTTTTTAAAAGTTTTCCCTTTTGGCATTATGTGATAAGTTAATGAAGCATTTTGTGAGAATGAAATTTAAAAATTATTCAAGGAGATTTTTAGTAGTTCAAAATTTGACAAAAAGCGTCACCATAATGAAAAGTTGCTTTACTATAGTAGTATAGTATACATAGTATAGATGTGTCAAAAAAGTACATAGTCAGTGGTCACATCTTTGTACTACTGTTTGTATCTTTTTAGTTTTTCCTTCAATAAGAAACTATAAAAATAAATTAAGTAATCAATTAAATAACATTATAAATTCATAAAATAAATACATATATAGAAGAGGTAAAAATTTGTACTTACCACTTTGATTTCTTCATTGTCTTTGATGCGCGTATTTTTACTATTAATCAATTCTAGTAAAATTGATTTTGATTTCGGATTTCTCTTCTCCTTTATAGAATATATGTGTTTATTTCATTAGATTGTGTTGAATTTTTCATCTTTTTTGTATCAGCTAAAGAAAGTAGCATACAAAGAAATAATAATTATTTTTAAAATGGCCATTAAATACAATTTTGAAAACTCATTTGACTATGCCTATTTAATTGTCAACAAACTTATGACCATATATGTCATTTGATATAGTGCAACGTGGGTCATATAAAAAATGACTTGTGAACAATTTTTAAAATATAAATAAAACTTTTAATAAAATAAATTAAATAAAAAATGATCGGGATGATTTGATTTAAGTTTATGCAAAAAAAAATTAATGGTTTTATAACTAAGCTTGGAAAGTTTAACTTGTGATTGTGGTTTTGTATATGGAGGGAAGGATGCAGCATGATGTTTAGAATCCCAATCCTGTGGGAATTGAAGACTTTTTTTTGAGGAAAATTATTAGGTATTGTCGGATTATTATGTGGATAGTACTTTCGATAAATAAATGATTCGAACCTACATAATATGGATCACCTTTTGTCTCATATTCATTCAACAAAAGTGAGTTATCATATCTCTATAATAAAATTTGTCGCTGCTATATTATATGAGAGTACCACATGCGCTTGCCACATGGTACTCCAGAAGTACTGAATAATTACTGTTTTTTAGAAACCCCCTAATTCATTTTTTGGGGTTAAAATTTTGTATTATTCAAAAAAATAAAAAAATATAAATTGAAGAAGAAAATATCTTAAATTCAAAGCTAAAATCTCAATCTTAGTTGGAATTTGAGACTTCTTTTATAGTGGCTGCCTAATTTTGTTTATTTTGTTATAATATTTTTACTGCTCCTGAAAAAAAGAAAATACAAATTAAAAAAATGTAAAAAAAATTATCCAAATTCAAAGTTAGAATCTAAATCCTAGTTGGAATGTGTTACTTTTTTTAGTAACGGCATATTTATTTTAAAAGATTTAATTTCTTTAAAAAAAGTAAAAGAAAAAAATAGACTGTTCAGATAATTTATTTAGAGTAACTTTTTTCTTAATATCTAATATGCTCGTACTTTTTATGTTTAAATTGCAGTGTAATATTTTGGATAATAACACAACTTTTTGTATTTTGAGAGTAGAACTGATCTTTTAAATGTAGGTTTCATATTTCATTTGAAATTTTACTGTTTAATTTTGCTGCTAACATTATAATTGTTGTTGAAACAGAAACAGCTTAATTACTCCACACAAAAAAAATAGAAACAGCAATGTCATTTCCATACTAAGCTGACAGGATTAAATTTGACTTGGGCTCTGTTTGGGTCTACATCTTAGTTTAGCTTTAAGTTATGAAATTCGGTGAAAAAGCCA
>JAOTRH010467257.1:0-27523 GCA_034768845.1 Heliamphora exappendiculata | reverse complement strand
TTTTGACTTTGTAGCTTTAATTATGCTTAACATGTGTTTCCTGTAAATGATCTCAATTTGCATAATTAGATACTTCGGTTTGTTATTATCAAAATGGTCGTTGAAGCCTTGTTAGACCAACAGTCCAGGCTTCTTGCACTCGTAGCAAATAATTTTCTTGTTCTTGTAGTCGTTTTTGAATTTACCAGTCACCTTTGAATTTGGTAGGCTCACCTTGGTGTCTTTCCTTATTGAAGAACGTTCTTCCTCTTTGTTTCCTATTTCTGAGAAACCATTCGAATTTGTTTGTGATGAGGGTCATGTCTTCGTTCTCATCACTTGAGGAATTTTTATCGGACTCTTCATCATGAGTTGAGAATTTGAAGGGCAATGCCCTTCTTTTTTTTGTTGTCATCCTCATCGTCCATCTTTATATTCATCTCATGAGTTATGAGAGATCCAAGAAGTTCTTCCAAGATAAGAGTGTTGAGGTCTTTAGCTTCTTGGATAGCTGTGACCTTAGCTTCCTAACTCTTAGGCATACACCTAAGGATTTTTCTCACCATTTCTGCATTGGAATGAATCTTACCAAGAGATTTTAGTTCATTTACAATATCAGTAAAGCGTGTAAACATATTAGATATGGTTTCAACATGCTTCATTTTAAATAATTCATAGTTATGTACAAGCAGGCTTATTTTGGATTCCTTCACTTGGTTAGTACCCTCATGGGTAACTTCAAGTTTGTCCTATATTGCTTTTGCGATGTCATATGTAGAGATCCTATTAAACTAATTTGGGTCAAGTAAGCAATATAGGAGATTCATAGCCTTAGTATTTTTTTAAATCTCTTTAATATCATTTTCAGTCCATTCAACTTTTGGTTTAGAGATGGAAGCCCCTTCAACGGTTTTAGTGGATCTTTTTGGTCCATTAATGATAACCCTCCAAAGGTCATAGTTTACGGCTTGAATGTAAATTCTCATTTTAGCCCTTCAATAGTTGTAATTTGTTTCATTGAACAAGAGAGGTTTATTGGTCGACTAATCTTCGGATTGGATAGATTCGATGCTAGTGGTTGCCATATAAACTCTTAGACTGTTAAGTCAAAAACAAGAGCTTAAGCTCTGAAACCAATTGTTAGTTTTAGGTAACTTAAGAGGGAGGTGAATTGGGTCTTAAAAAAATTAATAACAATTTATAAAACTTTTTTGAAAACTTTTTAATATAGCAAACAAATATAGCAAAATAATGAAAGATTAAAGCAATGCATATATTAAAGAGGTTAGGGATAGAGAGAATGAACCAGACACCGAGGATTTATAGTGGTTCAGGTTCTTCCAAACATACGTCCACTCTTCAAGTTTTCCCTCGAGAATTTTTACTATATAGATTTCTTCACGGACGCATTCAAAACCTTATCACCTCAAGACTTTCCTTTAGAAAATGAATGTTTACGGGCACATTCAAAAGCCTATAACAGTTTCAAGATGATCCTATGAAAAAATTTCCTATTTTCTTCTAATCACTCTTAAACTCTTCTTTGATGAGATTTACTCACTCACTCAAAAGATAAAGGGTGACTCGCCATTGAATACAATAAATAAAAGGATTAAATGAGAAATACTCACTCTATTTGTAGAAATTGATTAACAATAAATGAAGAGGTAAAGAGAAATGAAGTACAAGAGCTAGAGTTCAGTAATAAATGAAAGCTTAAAGATTTTGAGTTTGCATCAAGTAATAGAGCAGTCATTGTAAGTCTTCATAGAGATTAACTACTAAGAAGTAACTCCTTATATAAGCTCTTGAGCATTCATGACCGTTGGAGGTAGGTGAGGGCATTAAATGCCAAAAATCTAACTGTTGAAGTTTGTCAAGAATTTAAATTTTCGTCGCAAGTGTCGACACAAATGCTTTTGGGTCAACACAAAATGTCTAGGATAAGGATCTTCAAGTGATTAGGTCGATAGAATTCTTATGAGGTGTCAACACAATTTCTGTAATCTTCCTCACCATCTCAATGGTGTCGACACAAATGGATATTGTGTTGACTCATTTGAACTTCAGCATTCGAGCGAGGGCACTTTGTGTTGACTCAAATCTTCTTGGTGTTAACACTAAAATTCTATAAGAACTCTCAATATATTTATGTCGACTCATTTGGACATTAGTGTGGACACCAAATTTTTTCAGGCAGGCTCGGGATATTTGTGTCGGCTCATTTTTAATTTGTGTCGACATCCAAAATCTGCATGTGGCCTCGGTACTTTTGTGTTGACTCTTTTGGCATTTGTATTGACTTAAAGTTTCAGATAATAAAAGTAAGGAACCACTTTTGTGTCGACACAATTTCAATTTGTGTCGACTCATTTTGAGTCCAGAGAGCTTCGGCTCTTTGGTGTTGACACAAAAATCATTTGTGTTGACATTTACTTTTAATACCTGAAAACAACTTTAACGACAAGTTAGGGTGTTAAACCATTTATTCAAAGGTGTTGACACACTTGATATCTTCAAGTATACTTTGCCTTAAAGTTTTGACTCAATTATTTGTTGAGTTCAACACAATGCATTCTCAAGAATACTTAGGTGTTTTAATCCTCTTGAGAGATAAGTCATTTCTTTTGGTTAAAGGTGTCAATTCAATTGTTCAATATGTGTCAACCATTTCTTTTCAGAAAATATAAATATTATTCTTTTAAATTCATTTATTCTTAGAAAATGAATTATGAAAATCATCAAATTCAATATAAAAAGCCCCTGGCTAACAAGTTTTGATATAAGTTTCAACTTTTCGCAACCAGATGGGACCGCTGACACATTTATCAATAGTTAGTGGAAATTTTTTCATAAAGAACATATACCACTGATACATTTCAACTCCATTTCACTATGCATATGCTTCTGATATATTTATCAGTATTAAGTATCTATTGCAATATCTTTTTATAATATAGTTTTAAATTGATAAAATATATCAGTGGTTTAGGGGAGCTGTGTGCATTTAGAAATAACATGTAACTGATAATTGTATCAGTGTTCTACAGATAAGTGTTTTGAAAATTGTTCAACATGGAATTCGCAACTGATAATTATATCAGTTGCACACTGATCATATAGAGAAATGTATTAAGAAAATCACTATTGTTGGTGGAGGAGAAAGAGGAACAGGGTCGGCGGTGAACCAGAAATACTATGTCAGAGAGATGGTGGCGGATCAAACCTCATGCAAATCAGAGGGAGAGGGAGAGAGACAGAGTTAACAAGCGGCGATGACGGTGAGATTTGGAGTCAATGATCTAGATTTGGTGATCGGCGGTGGTAAGAAACGGCAACGGCGACGAGATATGAGTTGGTGGTCTAGATCTAGAAGGTCGGCACCAGCGAGAAGTGGCAACAGTGGCGAGAAGCGGAGGTGGTGGCGCGAAGTGGCCGGCGCTAACTGATCTGGAAGTGGCGATGGCAGAGCGGAGGACGAGGAGGAGCGACAGCAGAGGATGAGGAGTCAGCGGAGGAGGACGAGCAGAAGGCGGTAGAGGAGGGGAAGCGGAGGAGGGGCGGCAGAGGATGAATTCTCAAGTGATTCTCCTTTATCTCTTCTTCACATATTTTTTCATTCAGGGCTGTGAGAGAAGAACTGTTATTTTATCATGATTTTAGGAAAAGTTTTGGCTAATACAATCATATTTAAAGACGAAATATATCACCGGTTGATAAAGGACATATTAGACCAAAAAATCTAAAAATTTGAAAAAAAAGATTGAACCCAATAAAAAATGATTGGTGGAACTAAAACTCAATTAACTCTATTATATATCCATGTAGTTAGTGAGCTAACTCACAAGCTTCTAAGAGAAGCTTTATCCCCCCTTCTCTCTCTCTCTCTCTCTCTCTCTCTCTCTCTTCCACTTATGGAGCCTAAAAATAATTCCACCATTCTCCACTCTTTTGGGAGGCCTAAAGCTTGGAGTTTCACAACGCCATAGAAGAAAAAGTTGCTTTACTCAATGAAGGCTACGCGTACAACCAAACAGATCTTTATTTCAGCAATTCGGGACTTTTTGGGTGTGTTTGATTTTTGAGTTTTTAACTCTTCGATGTAGGATTCTAGACTAAATTTGTACATTAGGTGTTTATATGTGATTTAGTGTTTTTCTATTCCCTAAAATTCCATGAAATTTATTGTTGAGCCTAAAACCCTAGTTTGTTATGAAAAAGCATGAAAAGTGTTTTTAGTGGATGAATGGAATCGGTTATATGATTGTAGAAATTAAATTCAAAACAAGTTTTAGATTTGAATGGAATTATTGTTATGTTGTGGATATATATCCTTGAAATAGAGGTTATGCACACATGATTGTGTTTTGATAAATAAAATGGTTTAGTTAATTACCGTGACAATGTGATGTGGATAATATGGGTTTGACTATGTCACGCCCCAAACTCCGGACCACGTGAAACACCGATAAACAACCATACATGATACCCAACCCGAGAATATACTCTCAATGTAAACCATACAGGCATTGTATATAAACGCCAAACGGCAACATTACACGGCTCCAACGCCCGAAAAACATATTATAAACATACATGTAAAAAGCTAACAAAAAAGAAGACTACATCTTCCGCCCTCCAGCACCTCCAGATCAACCAGCGTGACCGATACTTGAAGAAAAGCAAAATCCCACACCGTGAGCAAAAGCTCAGCAGATTCTAAACAACACGTGCAGTATAAGCTAAACATGCTCGATAAACGAAGTGCAGTTTTTAACTATCTTTCAAGCCAGTAAAATAATTTGAAAATAGTTTTAGATCACGACTCACTAGAGCCAGAAAACCATTTTCACATGCAAGGGAAAGCGAGGATAAAACTCATTTGTTGACTCATCAGAGTTTTAAAAACAAATCTAGTATCACGACTCCCGCAGGCCGTTAATATAGTGTTTCGACTCCCGCAGGCCGATAAAATAGTTTTAAGAAAATTGGTCTATCCGTCCCAAAATGCATTACATGCAATCCATGAAACATATGCCTCCTCAGGACCTCATTTCAGCCTTTGGATACCACATACACACAAGTGCCTCGTCAGGATCTCGTTTCAGTCGACAAAGAGCACATATCGGCACCCGCAGCCTACCTCAACACCGGCTTTTCCAGCCTATGTCAACCACCAGCTTTCGCAGCCTCCCTCATCCACCGGCTCTCACATCCTACCTCAATCACCCACGCACGCACACATGCATCATTGACCAGGATATACATCTACTGGATCACAAGTTCAACTAATCCATTCATACACATGCAAACCTAAACAGGATTTAAAATATATAACCATGCATCAATACGATGTTCTACAGACCACGCCACATGCACATAAATCCTAGGTTTAAGGCATAAACTACGTTACACATAACGCTATCGAAAGCCATGTAAATCACATTACATATTTCGTACATAAATAAACAGTTATAAAAGCACATAGCCACATATAACCTCACACCATGACGTCACCCGTCACATAACCCGACATCCACTCATGGGAACAACCCACACGACCACCACTGGCCCAAACACTCACAACACGACCATCACAGGCCCACGACGCTCACCCGCGCCAACACAACCTAACATCAACCCACGCACCTAACCGTGCATCAACAAGCTGCATCTACCATGCACATCACCCACAAAGGCGACACTCAAACGCACACCTGAGGCCACGACACGACCCCCAAGACCACCACACAACCAACCAAACCCCAAAAGGAATCCACAGGTACGTAAATCAAGTAATTCCCATAAATTAATCAATCAAAAACCAAAACTTAACCCCCGAACCACCAACAAAATAGCCCAAAATTCAGTCGACTGGACCCAACCCCCAATCGACTGAAAAATCCACTAGAAACCACCAAAACCCCTCAATGCACTGTCCAGTCGACTGACCCTCGAGGTCCAGTCGACTGAACCTCAAGAACACCAATCCAGTCAACTGAACCTATGGGTTCAGGTTACTGAACCCACCCAGAAACTGATTTTGAGCTACGGGTTCCACCTCTAACCCCCAAATCGAAGTCTCGAAACTCCCTTTTAACATCCTCAAATATACACATGCCTATACCTAACACCAAAGCCACTACAGAAACACCTGGCACCCGATTCCATCCACTAGAACCAACAAAAACCCGATTTTAACCTAAAAACCAACTTTGATATAAAATCAGATCTACAGAGATCTACCCGTTAAAAACACCCACGTTTATCCATAGCACCCTTATACAGTAGTGGAGTCTAGAATCCAACCTCGGTAAGTTCAAAACTTAATACCTCGAACCACGTGCAAAATTGAGCTTCGTCAAAATTCAAATTTGATCGAATGGCTGCGTAGCCCTCGATGCCGATACCAAGTATCCGTAGTTTGATCGTCAAAAATTGAGCCTCGGGCCCCTGAGAACTTAGAGAGAAGGCAGAGAGAAAATGAAAAACTTATTGGAAAAGTTTTGAAAAATATATGTATGAAAATATCTAACTCCAGATATTTATAGGCTTTTAAAATATCATTTTTTAAAAATTTTTGAGAATCGTGCCACAACGGCCCACAGTCCTGGGAACCTACCCACTATGCATATCTAAGCCCGATCATGCATTAAAAGAAGTAAAACATGCTGCAACAGAAACACATAACGCGCGTCCGAAAATGCTGAAAAAAAAAAATGGGCCAAGGTCTCACAACTCTACCCCCTTAAAGGAATTTTGCCCCCGAAATTCAACTCAAGGCCAAACAACAAACCGTCAATCGCAACCGACACAGGCACACGAGATGGTCAGCCAAACCATTCCTAGGATATAGTCAAACAAGGTCAGGCATCCTAGACAACGGCCAACTATCTCAAAGACACGGGATCTACAACACTCTCACCCTCACATCCTCACCAACCACTGCCTCAACACAGCACACCATCCACGGGATCCATAACCAAAACAGATGCAATGATGAACTGGCCCAAAGCCTACGTACTCAAAAAATACCTCTGCTCGTTGAAGGCATATCAGCATCCTCTGGCACGACCGGTGCCCTAGATGAACCGCGAGCTATAAGAGAATACACTCGGGGCAACCCCATTCTATTTTGTCCGCCAGAACTCGGCACTGTCGGCTGCTGCACCGACTGAACTGAAGCACCCCCACCTGTCGTTGCTCGGGAAGTCTGAACTGCTGGGTGCTGCTATCGGTCTCACACATACGAACCCTTTAGTGTGCCCACTGTACTCGGTGCACTCTCCCTCTGGGGAAAATTCCTGCGAATATGTCTGTGCTGGCCACATCCATAGCAAATATGTTCCCTCCCCTGTGACAGACTCCATGAACCTTGGGACTGTTTTGGCTATGGGCACTCTGACACACGATGCCCCGGCTGCCTGCACTGATAGCAAATCAACTCCCTTTTCTCTAGCCTCCTGGATGAAGTCACTGATGGTGCTGGTGGTGAAAACTGATGTGGTAACCCAGATGGGTGAAAACTACTACCAGAAGACCTCTGCCTCTTACTGGAACGCCCACCTGTCTGCGCCTCTGTCCCACTCTGTGGTGTCCTGGCCTCCTTGGAAGCCCGAATCTCAATCATGGTGTTCTCCACCCCCGCTGCTCCCTCAACCAGCTCTGTGAACACCCAAAGTCCTAGCGCAACCACACGCTCTCTGATCGCCGGCCTCAAACCCCGCTCAAACCTCATGGGAAGCATCTCATCTGTGCTCACTAACTCCGGAGCAAATCGGGACAAGATTGTAAACTTGGCCTCATACTGCATGATGTCCATGGCCCCCTGGGTAAGAGTATAGAACTCCTCCATGTATAAATCTCTTTGTGAAGCTGGGAAGTATTTCTCCAGAAATACTCCTGTAAAGGCTGCCCAAGTAACTCCTGCAATAGTCCTGGCATACTTCCACCAAGCGTGAGCAGCACCCTTCAGCTGAAAGGTGGCAAAAGAAACCCGCAACTCATCCTCCACAATCTGCAGTGTGTCAAGGATCTATATCACCAACTCTAGCCACTCTGTCGCCACAATAAGATCAGGATCTCCAGCAAAAGTAGGCGGATCCATGCGTCTGAACTCCCGCATCACTACTGTAGCCCTCGCCCCTTGTACTCCCCCTCTCTCCCTACCGGTCTCACCTCTAACGGTCTCAACCAACTGGCCGATGGAACCCACCAGCACATGCACCAACTCTACCATGTCAACAGGTCCTTAGGGAGCATTTGTATGCCCAGCATCAGAGATAGGAACATCCCCTTAGCCAACAGCACGGCCACGGCCTCGACCACAGCCTCGCCCTCGTCTCGCCCACATCGCGTCTATATGAAAGCAAAACAACATATAAGAGGCAGCACATGGCATGAACATAAACGCTAAACACTTAGCATGCTATCACATAGCCACATAGGTTCATGCTAAACAAACCCCACATACCGAGGAGAACCGACAAGAATGACGCGTCAATCTGGATAACCTACTCAGATTTTCTGCTAGAAATCACGTCAGCTAAACGAGTTTCTAACTTGGCCCCCAAGTTTGTTAATCCAAACGCCCATAGACAGGACTATCGCTCCTAAGATTCAACCCCCAAGCTCACATATACACATCATTCACATATCTAACAAGCTGACACGATCATGTTATCAATGCGTGTAAACACAAGCAGTCAAGCACACGCAATCAACCTCACATGGGATACACCCTCTTCCCACGGCTCATAGGTATTCGAACCCAGAGCTCTGATACCAAGTTGTCACGCCCCAAACTCCAGGCCACGTGAAACACCAATAAATAACCATAAATGATACCCAACCCGAGAATATACTCTCAATGTAAACCATACATGCATTGTATATAAACGTCAAACGGAAACATTACACGGCTCTAACGCCCAAAAAACATGTTATAAGAATACATGTAAAAAGCTAACAAAAAGGAAGACTACATCTTCCGCCCTCCAGCACCTCCAGATCAACCTATGTGACCGATACCTAAAGAAAAGTAAAATCCCACACCGTGAGTAAAAGCTCAGCAGATTCTAAATAACACATGCAGTATAAGCTAAACATGTTCATAAACGAAGTGCAGCTTTCGACTATCTTTGAAGCTAGTAAAATAATTTGAAAACAGTTTTAGATCACGACTCACCAGAGCTAGAAAATCATTTTCACATGCAAGCGAAAGCAAGGACAAAAATCATTTGTCGACTCATCAGAGTTTTTAAAAAAAATCTAGTATTACGACTCCCGCAGGCCGTTAATACGGTGTTTCGACTCCCGCAGGCCGATAAAACAGTTTTAAAAAAATTGGTCTATCCGTCCCAAAATGCAGCACATGCAATCCATGAAACATATGCCTCCTTAGGATCTCATTTCAGCCTTTGGAAACCACATACACACAAGTGCCTCGTCAGGACCTCGTTTCAGCCGACAGAGCGCACATACCAGCTCCTGCAGCCTACCTCAACACCGGCTTTCCCAGCCTACCTCATACACCGGCTCTCACAGCTTACCTCATTCACCGGCTCTCACAGCCTACCTCAATCACCCACACACGCACACATGCATCATCGACCAGGATATACATCTACTGGATCACAAGTTCAACTAATCCATTCATACACATATGCAAACCTAAACATGATTTAAAACATATAACCATGTATCAATACTACATTCTACAAACCACGTCACATGCACATAAACCCTAGGTTTAAGGCATAAACTACGTTACACATAACGCTATCGAAAGCCATGTAAATCACATTACATATTTCGTACATAAATAAACAGTTATAAAAGCACATAGCCACATATAACCTCACACCATGACGCCACCCATCATATAACCCGACATCCACTCACGGGGACAACCAACACGACCACCACAGGCCCAAACACTCACAACACGACCATCACAGGCCCACGACGCTCACCCGTGCCAACACAACCCAACATCAACCCATGCACCTAATCGTGCATCAACAAGCTGCATCTACCATGCACATCACTCACAAGGGCAACACTCAAACGCACACCCGAGGCCACGACACAACCCCTAAGACCACCACACAACCAACCAAACCCCAAAAGGAATCCACAGGTATTTAAATCAAGTAATTCCCATAAATTAATCAATCGAATATCATAGGACACCAATCGAAAACCAAAACTTAACCACCGAACCACCAACAAAACAGCCCAGAATTCAGTCGACTAGACCCAACCCCCAGTCGACTGAAAAATCCACTGGAAACCACCAAAACCCTTCAATGCACTGTCCAGTCGACTGAACCTCAAGAACACCAATCCACTCGATTGAACCTATGAGTTCAATCGACTGAACCCACCCAGAAACTGATTCCGAGCTACAAGTTCCACCTCTAACCCCCAAATCGAAGCCTTAAAACTCCCTTTTAACATCCTCAAACATACACACGCCTATACTTAACACCAAAGCCACTACAGAAACACCCGGTGCCCGATTCCATCCACCAGAACCAATAAAAACCCAATTTTAACCCAAAAACCAACTTTGATATAAAATCAGATCTACAGAGATCTACTTGTTAAAAACACTCACGTTTACCCATAGCACCCTTATACATCAGAAGGGGCTAGAATCCTACCTCGGTGAGTTCAAAACTCGACACCTCGAACCACGTGCAAAATTGAGCTTCACCAGAATTAAAATCTCACCTGATGGTTGCGTTACCTTCGATGCCGATACCAAAAATTTACAGTTTGATCATCAAAAATCGAGCCACAGTCCCCCGAGAACTTAGAGAGAAGGTAGAGAGAAAACAAAAAACTTATTTGAGAAGTTTTGGAAAATATTTTTATGAAAATATCTAACTCCAGCTATTTATAGGCCTCCAAAATATTTTTTTTTGAAAATTTTTGAGAATCGCGCCACAACGGCCCACAGCCCTGGGAACCTACCCTGCATGCATATCTAAGTCTGATCATGCATTAAAAGCAATAAAGCATGCTGCAACAGAAACACATAACGCGCGTCAAAAAACGCTGAAAAAAGAAAATGGGTCAGGGTCTCACAGACTGACTCCTCGATGAAAAACCAAAAACTTGCGCAAGATTGGATGCCCTACCTGTCGGTTAATCTTGTAAAAGAGTGCAGGGGTGCTCTACCATTTGGTTGAGCTGTAAAAGAGTATAGGGGTGCCCAACCCTTTAGATAATCCATAAAAGTGTACAATTGTGTAGCAAATTATAAAACCTATATAATTGGTTGCCTATCAGTGCCTTAAGGTGGCCCGGTAGTGAGTGCAACATATAAGAGTTTATAATTGTCAATTGTCACCTAGTGTGCCAAGTCGGTACCTAGCTAAATCTATCGTTAAAATGTTAAATGTTGGTGTTTTACGTAATCCTACTTTTGGTGATTTCAAAGTTGTGAGAATTTTTGAATGATGTGGATTGGTAATTGAGTCTTAATAGGAAAATCGATTTGGAGGATTTTTGTAAAATAAACCCTTTCAGGTGTTAGAGAAGAACCTTTGACATAGGAGTGACCCAAGAGATGTTTATGAACATTTTGTAATCGAGATGGATATATGTAATTGTTTTTGTAGTTGGAATACAAATGTTATAATGGTTTTATGTCAAGAACATAGTATTGTAAAGTCTTAAGGCCAAATTCTTATGATTTTTGGATGTTTGGATGTAATATGCCTCTTGGGTAAAAGTTTTAAATCTATTTTGGAGACTTATTAAATGTTTTCTAAAGCTCTAGTATCTTTATTTTGGATGAAAAAGGGTTTGGATGAGTGCTGCAACTTCAAAATCTCAAATAAATAAATAAAACATCACTCAGGTACCAGACTGATCGAGTGGTATTGGCGTGGTCTTGGTTTCTCTGTTGTAGGCTTGAAAAAGCTACGAACACCGAAAGACCGATCGATCGATCTTTAGACCGATTAAAGACTGATCGAGCGGTCTGTTGCGTGGTCCAAAAATTATTTTTTTAAAATCAGTGTATCTTCTTCATCCGAACTCTGAATCGGGTGATTCTTTTACTTAAATTAAAGCTCCAAAAGTTTTCTTTCCAATGGTTCTAACCTCATATCAAAATTATATTTGTAGAAATAGTTATGACCAAAATAGTGAAGGTATGTTAGTTTCCCTTAACCATTTTTTGCATGCTTTTGGCCGAACTTCATTGCAGACATTATTTTTTATTAACGTTGGATCTTTTTCTTAAATTCCTCGTACTTTGGGCTATATATATGAGTTATCGCTCTTGGATCTCATGGTGCCAGGTATTTGAACCCCAAGATGTAATTGGAATGATGTTGTTTTGACCCTTGGGTATCCACGTTGGATTTATCGACTTTTGGCCTTGACCTTGTCTTCTTGGCACGTTTACATTTGTGCTGGATACCTCCATTCTCTTTTGTGGTTTAGACCCTCGACCCTGCATCGGTTTCGTTGACTATTGACTTTGACCCTGGTCGTTGGTTGTCATTCTTTCTTTTCAAATCCTTCTCTACCTCCCGTCTCTTGGAATACCATATATTGATTTCTGGGGCGTAAAAAATGATATCAAAGCATCTAGGTTCAAATACCTTAGACCGCGACAATCAAACTTTACGTAGCATGTTTATGTTATATATGCATGGAAGGTGCATGTTTAGATACTTAGTATATACATACTAATTGGGTGAGATGATGTATAACAAAGATGTTACATGTTTATTTGGGTATAGAGTTGAATCCCGAGGATATTATGTTAGGATCTGGTGACCTAGGTAGAGATTCGATTGGAAACACGTTTAATCGATGTTGTTTCTAGAAGGAGGTCTATAGAAGTTCACCAGGGCGAGTACTGTTTCTTGGGAATATAGCTTGGTATTTGTTGGTTGTTAGTTGTTTGTACTCACATGTTGAGTGTTAATTACTCTAGTACTTAGTAGAAGCTATTTACATGTCGTGATAATGGCGTGAGTTCGTGTTGGCATTAATTAGTTGCCTATTCTGTTCTCATGTTATCATGGTTTTGTTTTGATGCAATTGAGACATGGATATTGGTTCGATCTTTTTTTTAGGACATTTCTTTTGGCATGATGCTACCTTGATGTGGGTTGGATCACTAGTAATATGATGACTATGTGTGGTAGGATGCCTAGAAACCCCCCTTGAGGTCAACTGTTACGACTGAGTTATATGATGATAGTAGTGTCTCCTGTGTTAAAATTCTTAAATGATATGACTTTGGAGGAGATAAGGCTCATGTACTTGTTGAGCTGTGCTACATCTTGAGTCGTGTACTTGAGAATGAGGTATAGATGGGAATATAGTGGATGAGAGCGTAATGATCATCTATCTAAACATTTTAAATAACTAGATCTAATTGGTTTTGGGGATATCCAATGCCTTGTGGAGTGCTTTTGGTAGCCATTAAGGTGCCTTGTTATTTTTTATATTTCGTTCAATAATTCTTACATTATCTTTTGATTGTGTTATTAAGTTATGCTTTTCATTGGAGTTTAGGAATTGAGTCACAGTGGTGTGGATCAAAGAAGTGCTTAGTGGGTTAACGATGGAGTTTTTACTTTGTGAATTGTGTGCTAAGTTTGGTTATGGTTTGTGTATGTGATGGTGTTGGATTCTTTGGGAGTTTCATGGAAGGAAGTAAGTGGTTGTCTTTGTCGTCCCTATGTTTGAATAATAGAAATGCTGATAACGTTTATCTAGTTGTGAGAATAATAGGTGTTTATGGGATAAGAAGTTTCGAATTTAACCTTTTTCGATTGAGTGGCAGTTTATGAGTTGGAACAATTGTCGAAACAATTATCATTTTTCGTAATCAAGACAAATATACTAAAATACTATGCTATAGTCCTACTGATGGTATGTCTAATTACATATAAGATGGTGAATTAAAAAACTTATATTCGACAAGAACCGATAATCTAATCTTTTAAGTGTAAGTCGAACTTTGCACACTAAATTAATAAATGTGTAGAATAAAAGACACCCATGCATAACATTAAATTAATAATGAAATGCATACATTGCTCATACAGATTCTCATTAAAATAAAAAAATAATTTTTATTAATAAATAAAAACAAATACCAAAACATAATTTTTAGTATACAATCCTAACAATCCCTCACTTGTACTTAAAGCCATGCGGCCATACATCTAACTCTCATGCCCTCTACATGACTGTCAAAAGTCTTTGCTGGTAAGCGCTTTGTAAAATAATTTGCAAGGTTGACTTCTGATGCAATCTTAGTCATAGCTACGTCATCTATCTGCACGATTGTTTTGATTGTACTGAAGGTACCACATCTAGATCCAGCAGGAAGTTTTTTAGCCAAACAGCCTTTTTGATTGCCTTAGAGGTTGCCACATATTCAGCCTCTATGGTGGAATCAGTAATACAGGACTGTTTGATACTCCTCCAACCACCTCGCAAGGTAAACACATATCCCGAGGTAAACTTTTTAGAATCCTTATCTGATTGAAAATTCGAGTCTGTGTACCCTAAAGGTACTAGACTATTTACCTGGTAAATCAACATAAAATTCCTAATCCTTTTTAGGTACTTGAGAATATATTTTACTGTTGTCCAATGCTCCTGCCCTAGATTAGACTGATATCTATTAATTACACCAACCGCACAAAAATTGTCTAGTCTAGTGCAAAGCACATCATACATGAAGCTTACTACTGTTAAAGCATAAGGAACTGCTTTTATTTTCTCTATATCAAAAGTTGTCTTAGGATACTGATCCTTGGACAGAGTGATTTCATGCCTAAAAGGGAGAAACCCTTTCTTAGAATCCTGCATGCTAAAATAAGTAAGGACCATACCAATATAAGTGGCTTGTGATAAGCCCAACATTCGTTACCTGTAATCTCGCCAAAGCTTGATCCCTAAAATATGTTTGGCTTCTCCCAAGTCTTTTATATCAAACTAGACAGATAACCATACCTTCATCAAAGATAACAACCTTATATTATTTCTGATGAGCAAGATATCATTCACATAAAGTACTAAAAGTACTGCCATGCTTCCATCACGCTTCTTGTATACATAAGACTCGTCAAGACATTGATCAAAATCATAAGACTTAATAGCTTGATCAAATTGAGTATTCCAAGACCTAGATACTTACTTAAGCCTATAAATGGATCTCTTAAGCTTGCATAACATGTGCTTTTGGCTCTTTGTAATGAAACTATCTGGTTACATCATATAAACACACTCGTCAAGCCTTCCGTTAAGGAAAGCTATCTTGACATCTATTTTCCAAATTTTGTAATCAAAATGAGCCGCAATAGTTAAGAGAATTCGGATAAACTTAAGCATGACTATCAGCGAAAATGTTTCTTCATAATCGATCCATTCTTTCTAAGTGAACCCTTTTGTAATAAGCTTAACTTTGAAGGTTTTCACCTTCTCATATACTCCTTTCTTCTTCTTATAAATCCACTTACATATGATGGGTTTTATCCTATCTAATGGTTCTCCAAGATCCCAGACCTGATTAGTGTATATAGACTCCATCTCAAAATTTATAGCCATTTGCCAAAGTTTTACATCTTTATCTTAAAATGTGCTTCATTGTAGTTATAGGGTTCAGTATCCAGTTCTTTCAGGATTCTGTTAAAAGAATCTCTCAAGAACATATATCGATTGAGTTGATGAACAACTCTCCTACTATGACGAGGCACGACCAGCATTTGTGTACTAGTAGTGACACATTGTGCTAGTTTTGAACCCTGTGCACCATCATTCACATTTTTCTTTGGTTGAGAAACCGGCATGTTGATGGTAGCATCAAGATTTGGTTTAGAATTTGCACTTGTCCCGATAATCCTCTCATTACGATAAGGCAATAGGATATCAAAGACCTGGGAAGCTTCTCCTGTACTACTGGTATTACCTCTTAGCTCTTTTAAAGCAATTCTACTTCTAGGCTTGTTGTTCATTACATAATCCTTTTTCAAGAATCGAGCATTGATACTAACAATGACCTTCTGATCCTTATGGCTATAAAATAAAACACCCTTTGTTTCCTTAGAATAGTTAACAAAGAAATAGACTTATATCCTCGGTTCCAACTTATTTGTGTTCCCCTTCAGCACATGTGCTGAACTACCAAAAATCTGAACATGTGTTAGACTAGGCTTGCACCCAGTCCACAATTCTATGGAAGTAATAGGTACTGACTTAAAAGGTACTACGTTTAGAATATAAACTATAGTTTATAGTGCTAATCCCCAAAACGAATAAGGTAACTCTGTATAACTCATCACAGACCTTACCATTTTCATAGCAGTCCTATTCCTTCTTTCTACGACATCATTCTACTGTAGATTGCCTGGTGCAGTCAACTGGGATGTAATTCCTGCCTCTAATAAAAAGTTCCTAAATTCTCCTAAGAGGTACTCTCTACCGCGATTGGACTATAGTGTCTTGATACATTTATCCAGACGCTTCTCCATTCTTGTCTTAAATTTTTTGAATTTCTCAAAGTATTCAGACTTACAGTGTATCAAATAAATGTACCCATACCTTGAGTAATCATCAATAAAAGTGACAAAATACTCAAAGTCTCCTATAACCCTGATAGTCATAGGTCCACATAAATCAAAGTGAATCAATTCTAAGAGTTCTTTAGATCTATAGCTTTTGGCCAAAAATGACCTCCTAGTCATCTTTCTTTCTAAACAAGATTCACAGACTAGAAGTGCATCCATTTTCAATGAGCTCAAAGGTTTATTTTTAACCAGTCTATTAATCATTTTTAGATTGATATGACCTAGTTGTAAGTGCTAAAGATACGTTTTGTTCATCTTAGAAGGTTCATTTTTTGACATGGTAAATTAGAAATGTTATTCAATTCATTCAATTGTAGTGTTGGAGAGATGAGAGTAATAACATAATGATCATCCACCAATGTACCAGAATAGATAAAACGTCTACTATTCTTAATAATAACAAAGTTATTAAAATAAAAAAAATATTCATCTTTAACCAATATAGAAACTAAAATTAAATTTCTTCTAATAGAAAGTATATAAAGACAATCTTTCAAACTTAAAATTCTATCTCTACTAAAACTGATAGTGACATCTCCTACAGCAACTGTTTTCACCCTTGTATTATTGTCCATGTGTAGGTTAATCTCTCCATCACTGCGCTGTTTGATTTTCTAAAACACCTGCAATGAATTACCGACATGATTAGTGGCTACCGTATTTACACACCAGATATTGGTTATTAACACCGCTAAAAATGTTTCAACAACCAATGAATAGAAATTACCTAGATTGTTCATCTTGTCGAGATAAACTGGATATTACTTCTCTAGTGCCCTGCCTAGTTGCAGTGAAAATATCTGTCTTTCAACCTTTTCACACTAGTTTGTGGCCAACCAACTGCTTTAAAAATTATGCCATCCTATTTTTGAACTTTTTTCTTTTTCTTTCCTTTTGCCTTAGAATAGAACCCTTTTCCGCAACAAAGGTACTGATTGGTTTCCTAAGAACACCCTCAGCTGCTGGAAGTTTTTTAAGAAGTTCTGTCGAGGTGTAATCCAACTTGTTCATGGTATAGTTTAGTCAGAACTGCTTAAATCTATCAGGTAGTGACTAGAATATGATATCACCCTAGGTTTCTCCGTCAATTTTAGCTCCAAGAATCTTCAGTTCATTCAAAAGACCAATCATCTTTAGAACATGATTCCTAACTGAGGTGCCTTCAGCCATAGTTGTGTTCATCAAGGATTTTATGGCCACCTGCCTAGCCAAGCAATTTTGATCCCCCAACATTTGTTTGAGATTCATAATCATGTCATAGACATTAAGTATAGACTGATACTGATGCTGACGTTGTAGTACATTTAACATAGATGCTAAAATGTAACACCGCACCATCTGATCAGCCTTCTGCCACTTCTAATAAGACCAAGCTTCCTCATCGATTGCCCCTTTATCAGGTTTAGGTGGACAAATCTCTGTGAGCACAAACTTATATTCCTCAGCAGTTAACACAATATCTAGATTTCTTTTTCAGTCAACATAAATTGGTTAAGCTAGTTTGTTCTCTTTAAGTATGATAGTAAGATGGTTGAAAGCTATTTTAATATATGAGAATCACATAATTAAAAATTGTTAATTATGATGAGCAAAAAATTTGAATTCATTTTATAATTTGGTTCCCTCTACCATTTAAAAAAAAAAACTTTCTAATAGTCTGGTACACCGTGAATAACATACCTCGATTGGAATGTAATACCCTGTATTTTAGCTCTCATGTTGGGACCTAAGGAGGATGGGCTGGCTCAAAATCTAAGAAGTCCAGAATTTTAGAAAATAAGAAAAATCACAATCCAGGTAAAGGCCCAAATCATTGGTTCAAGTCTAAGATTTATTTCTTTAATCACACAAATTCTTTTAAATTTAAGCCCAAACCTTTTATTTTAGCCCACATATATATATATATATATATATATATATATATATATATACCATGTGCATATGGTATATAAAAAATTAAAATAATAATAATAATAAAAACAAATAAAAAGTGAAATACATGTACCTATGTATGTATTTATGTATGTACATGATTTGAACTATACATGTATCATGTACTTAAGCATGTATCTATGTATGTACTTATGCATGCACCTATGATGATAGAATTATGTATGTATTTTTTCTTGCCTATATGAAGTCCCACCTCTTCTCCTTTCATTCCACTTGTTTTAGTACTCTTGAAAGAACTATAGAGAAAAAAAGAGAAGAAGGAAGATGAATAACGATAAAGCAAAGTCCTTTTATTTTTAATCAAGACTCTCAAAGATAGGAACCTCTTACTACTCTATTTTCTTTCTCTGCGAGCATCTGTCAAATAATTTCTACTAATATTAAAGAAGTAAAAAATAAAATCTAGAACCATGAAAGAAATAGTTAGAATTCGACTAGGTTGAACATTTTTTTTTCTTTATTCTTCTTTTGACTTGTTAGATATGTTATATGCCCGTTTTAATTCTCTGAGTTTTCTGTTTTTGTATTTTCTTGGAGTGCATGGAACTATGGTTTAATTTAAGAAAGAAATAAACAAAGTTTACCAGTCAAAATCGAAGAAAATGTCACTTTTCTCTTCTTACCCAATTTTACCGGGAAACCAAACATAGCTTATTATATAAAAATATGTTTTTATTGGAGATTCCTTGGGATGTTTTTAACATGTTCAATTTTTGATAGAGCCTAATAATGTGTCTTTGTCTTCCAAACAAAAGTTTTATGGTATTGTACCCAAGTTTGTAAAAAATAGTTCACTTGGATGAATTTTATAGAAATGTAGAAAAATCTCCTTGGGTAATATTGATGTCCAGAGCTAGATTTTTAAATTATCTTTCATTTAAGATTTATTTGAAGATATTTGGTTGGACAATTTTGCGTAAAAGACATTTTTTTCATAACGGTGCCATTTTAGATAGTTTTTGTTCAACGGTGTTTATCACACGTTTAGGAGCTTTCCATAACTTTTATTTCTTCATGAAAATTTTTTATAGCATGTATATCTATCACCCCATCAAATTTTAAAACAATATACTAAGATTTGATTTTGTTGAAGTACTTTAAGGTGTGACCATATGAATCTAGAATTTGCATATTATGTTATAGTAGTACTTATATTGTTCTTCTTGTGTAATCTTTCTTTGTATTGTCAAGCATGACTTCTACTTATGATATTATAGCATGTTGAGTATATTTATGAGTGGTGGTTTATCTCATATTGTATACATGTCAGTTTGGCCATAATAATGCACGAAAAACTAAACGTTGAACTTCGAATGAACACATATGTTTTCGAAAGAATTGGGTTTTGACATGGGTTTGGGTTTGTGTGGTGGTGTCAATGTTTCAGGGAGAGTTCATGCATGTCTTGAGTCATACTATGTCGTGAGCTATGCTTTGTTCAGATCTGTGCGAGTCACAATCTGCATACACATAGTATGAGTCCGAACGAGATCTGTGGTAAGTCGCCCCACATCGTTAATTGAATACAAGTAGTATGGTCTGAGAGCATGTGGATATAGTGGGAAAAGTAATTTGGAGCATAGTGGATGAGAACGTAATGGTACCATGAAGGTGAGTACTCGTTGTGGAAACATTGTAGTACGGTATGGGATGGGTTCTTTTGGTGAGACCCTAAAAATAGTTTGTTTGAACAATAATACAAAAATTTCTATGAATTGCATATTTGTTTTGTAACTTTTTTTCACCATAAACGTATGCTTTGGGTTGCTTTGAATAGGTGTGATAAATGTGGAATAGTAGAGTGTTGGTTGTTCTTATTGGGCGTTGTACCTCATGGCATATTATGCCAGGTAATGAAGAATTTGAAAAAGCAGCGCCAGAGGATGAATTGTTGCTAACCACAAGTGCCGAAACGCTAAAAGTTTAGAAGAGCTTTATTTTGAAGTTTGAATGTAATAAGTTTTAAGTTGTTGATTTTGCTTCGAGACTCTTGGGTTGTAATGTTGTTGGAAGTATGTTTAAAGTTTTATTTGAATATCTAGTTGAATCGATGTAAATATTATTTTACTTAAATAAAAAAATTCATTAGCTATTTTCTCAGAAATAATTACAGATACAAAGTTCGTTTGTAATATAAGATATCTCAAAAAATTGGGGTGTCACAAGGAAGATCGTCTACTATTTATCATTTGTCTAGATATGCCAATTTCTATTAATTTTACTATATAATCAATAGACCATGCTAAGTAAAATTAAATAACTGACATAGTTTTGGTCCTATAAACAATAACAGTGACTCAGATAGAAAAGATACTAATATTTATAACTAAGTCTAAACCATCACCTAATCCCAAATAAATTATTTTGCAATGAGCCCTTCGGATGGAGAAGTGATTCACATTAACAATTATTTAGAACTTTCTCTAAAAGAGGTCTGTACCAGTGATACCGCAATTAATTTCGTTCGATGGAGAAGAAGGCACTTAAGGTCAACGCACAAAATTAATTATATCACCTACAAACTAGTGATGAAGACCATGAGATTTATGTGTGAATAAATTCTCTCACCCTCTTAGTTTTTAAAATATTTTTGAGAATTATAAAAACTGTGTAATTTTAAAAAAATCATAATTTCGAAATAAACCTCATGTTACAAAAATTCCGGTTAAAATCAATCTTTATGTGATATATGTGTAACTAATAAAATTTTTAATTCTCCTATTTTATGAAAAATTAGTTTTAAATAAAAACTTGAGAATTTAATTTTATTCTTCAGTTACGCATATTAACCAATTTTTAAAAAGTGAATTCATTTTAATTAAACTCTTTTGTCAAGCATGCAAAAAAAAATGGTTGTCCATGTTATCCAGAATCATACATACACAACAAAAACCATACACAATAACAAACGTGCCTATGAAAAAAAATAAACAAATAATCCTGACTATATGGTCATTTGGAAAATTATAATTTTTCGACCTGCCTCTTTATCCCGAGGCATCCTTGTAGGTTAGATTGTTTCCTTTCTAGTTGCGGGCCAAATCATTTCTTTTCCACCAGCGAATGAGACATGCGGAGTAGGAGCGACCCTACATTTATATTAATGTGGTCAATTGAACCATTAACAAAGCAATTTTTTGTTATTATAGTAATTTTTATTTTATTAACTACAATTGATCCTAGTAAAAAAATAATTGTCCCGATAATAAACAAAAAACACACTATAATTCTCTCTAAACCTATCTCACTAATTTACTTTCCATAAAGAGCGACTAAATGCACACATGCTTTCTATAAGTACACCAACCAGACGAATGAAACACTTATACATAATACTTAAACATTTATACGACAGGTGTTAAATCGAAAAAGTGTGCATTTAGTACCGCTGCTCACAACCTTCTAAATTTTTAACTTATTAGTAGATTTATCTCTTTCTCTCTCACTTTTCCTTTATCTCTCTTTTCCTCTATCTAAAGCACAACCAAAGTTATTATTGTTTTTGCATAAAATGTCAAATTGTCCAAAGTCATTGCCTATTTTTCTTCAATATTGTTTCAAGGCATTTTCACTTTGTTGAGGTTAAATTATCTTACATTTGTAAATTAGTGATGATTATCATAATTTTAAACTTAGGATTCAAATTAAGTGTCTTTCATAGGCAATCAGAAAAAGATAAGAATGAAGATCAGAAGCAATTACTCAAGGATTTTTAAATATGAAATGTCGTTGAATGTAAAGGTAAATGTTCATGTATTTACCATTTTTGTCAAAACAACATTATAAATGTATTAAAAGTTTATTCTGCTGATTTATTGAGAGAAAATAATTTATGGTATGTCACGTCCCAAAATTCGGAGTCACGTGAAAATTCACCAAACATCTGTTTTATATGAAAATATAGGTTTTCATACGTTAAAATTCGCCTGTTGAAACCAATGGAATACCTAACAAAGTATATCTCTCATATATAAATGACACACAGTTCCAACATGCATACAGTATATCGTCTTATGGCGTACAAAACCTGCCTTCAGAAACAGGCATACCAAAAAAGAAAACTATAAAAGTCTTCCGCCACCGCAGGCATCACCAAAGCTACTCCTCATCCACAGCATCACCTGAAAATAGTTTTACAAAAAATTCCACCCGTGAGCCAAAGCCCAATAAAAACAGATAATAAGCTGTAAATCAAAAAAATATGCAACCATATGAGTGGGAGCTAAACTCAACCACTATCCAAAAAGGTTTTTCACAAACCCAAAGTTTTCCCATCAGACTACACAAGTCTCCCAAAACGGTTTTATTAACATAAAACCCAGTTTTTATCCTTCAAACCATGCGATGCAAATATTGCAAATAACCAACCATAGTTAAGGAAAAACAGTAATAAAAAAAACATTGTTCCCTCACAGAATGTACCATCGTGGAAAAGAAGAAGAATATGATCCGATGTACCGACTCTATCACAAATGGATAGAGGTAACAACTATAGACTCATGCCCATTACCTAGTCCTGAATAATTTAAGACCTGCTAGGTAATGATAAATTATATACGGAGCACCACGACGTAAAAGCTAACTTTACGGGCGACAACCCGAGGAAAAAGAGCACCCAAATCGACCTTCTTTACAGGAACTATCCCGAAGGATAACAAAGGTACCTACATTGCACACGTTTTCAGACTTTCACTAAGGGTAACTCGTGCCAAATACCCGTAATCCCAGTACATCTAGATAATCTTCTAAAAATCGAACTGTAGCATCAACTACAAAACCTTTTCGCAAATATACATAATACATGTGTATAGATCCATCCATCAATATGGAGATCAACAAAATATTTCAAAATATTTTTCTCAAAAGTAGTTATACAACGCATGTATAAGCAAGAGATTCAATCCATGAAACCATAGAGATCAAACCAAAACATGTAAAAACATCTTTTCATCAAAATGGAGATCAACAAAACATTTCAAAATGTTTTTCTCAAAAGCAGTTATACAATGCATCTATAAGCAAGAGATCCAATCTATGAAACCATAGAGATCAAACCAAAACATGTAAAAACATATTTTCATCAAAGCGTTTCAGAAATTTAGCCTCAACCCCAAGGGTTGCTCTAAACCTCCAGTAAACACATTTTTTCCAAAGGTTTTCATAAGAACTCCTTTTTCAAACCATCCTTTTGAAAATCAACCTCCACAACGCGAAACCTCAAAGATCCATCGCTTTACAAACCAATCGAGGGAAGTGAGAGAAGCCAAAACCCAACCACCGAACCACCAAAACAACAGCAACAGCCCACACAGGACCCCAGTCGACTGGCCCAAGCCCCCAGTCGACTAAAAATCTCACTGGAAAGAGAGAACCAAAACAGAAACAATTTCAGTCGACTGACCTCCGAGGTCCAGTCGATTGAACTCATAGCATGATGATCCAGTCGACTGAACTCACCCAGAAAGTGTTTTTGAGCTATGGTTTTTGCATGTTTTTTCTTTCAAATCTCAAATCAAGCCTCCAAATACCCATCAAACATCCTCAAACACCAACACACTCAAACCACACGCCAAAACCTTGAAAAAAAACCCTCAAAACACATTTCCATCCACCGAAAATGTCGAAAAATAGTTTTAACTCAAAATTGGATCTAGAACATAAAATCATATTTTATGTGTTTTTAAACGGTAAAACAGCATAAGATTTCATATAATACCCTTATACAGCAGTAGAATCTGAGATCCTACCTCGTTGGGTAAAAAACTTGATGCCTCGATCTACGTGCAAATTCGAGTTTCATCGAAATCAAATTCCGTCCAGATGGATGCGTAGAACACGGTGCCAATAGCAAGGATCGGCTGTTGGTCCGTCAAAAATCAAGTCCCGGGCCCCCAAAAAGTTAAAGAGAAGGCAGAGAGAATTTGAAAGAAACTTAGGAGTTAAGTTTTGAAAATACCTAACTCCAGATATTTATAGGGTTTCAAAATATCTTTTTTTTTGAATTTTTAAAATTCACACCAAAACTCCCCACGGCCCCCAGGACTAACCCCACATGCTTAATTTAACCAAAACATGCATCAAAACTCATATAGACATATCAAAGCGAAAATGCTAAAAAGGCGTCAAAACACCTAACATGCATATATATCAAAAATCGAACGGTACAGGGTCTCACATGGTATGTTAACACTAGTTAGCTAATTATTAATTAGCACAAAAATCATTATTCTACAAAACACCTTTAAGTTTGTGAATAACCCCCTCAATAAAAAGTCTTAGAGTTGCCACTATGCAGGCTATACCATTTTGTTTTCTACCTACGCATGAGCCAGTAAGTCAGATCATTCTCTTTCACTTGCGGGTGAACCTTGAAGACCATACCATATGGTGATTAAATTACTAGCCCGTCCTCTAAAGACTGGAATGGTGGTAGAATCACTAGTTGCGGCCTAAATAGAGATAGAATCACTAGTCTTCCCTCCATGCCTCGAATGGTGTTAAAATTACTGGTTCTGGTCCCAATGATGGTAAAACTATTAGGAACACACCTGAAGGGACTGAAATCCCAAGAAATAATGGCGGTGCATACAAATCGAATCAAGCACGGCACAAAAACAAGAACATCATACAAAAAACAATTTACACTGCGTTGATCCGTTTGAATGTACGCTATTCGGATTCTCTTATCCATTGTAACTCATTTCGATAATGAAATTTGGTAAATGGGTGTCAAGATAACATTTCTTAATGGGAATCTTAACGAGTGCATCGATATGATATAACCAGACAGTTTCATAGCAAAAGGCCAATAGCACATGTTGTGCAAGGTTAAGAGATCTATTTATAGACTTAAACAGACTTTTAGGACTTAAAATATTGGGAACAGTATATTTTTCACTATAATTCTGAATTATTGTGCTAGTATAATTTGTGTATATTAAATAGGATCGTGTTGGAGTGATTATTTTTATACAAACTATATAAAAAAAACTCACACCACATGGTTATTATGAGTGTTTATGCTCTTAATCATGAAATAATTATTAGACACATATTTAGTATTCATTATTTTGATTAATTAAAGGATCCAATCTTTTACAAGTCAATAATCATGGTGAGTTGGATAACGGCTTTGTGTATGGTGGATATTAATTATTGATGAAATCCACATCTCGACAAGACATTAATGATACCACTTAAGGAGGCTTATAAGTTTTGATTATGTCAAACTCTATAGATGAATTTTATAATTCGACAAATCAAATAAGTTAAGCGAAAAGACTTAAAGAATTTTGAAAGCGGTCGATTAAATATAATTGTCAGGAATTTAAATTAATCGATAGGTATTTGTAATCTTAACGTGGAAAGAATAATAAGTATTTAATAATTGAAGCTCGAAAGTTTGATTTTCAGAATAAGGCCAGGACTGTGATTACAATTCTTTAGTGTTATGATTTGTAATTTATGTTTTTTAAAAATTACTTTTGGGTTGAAGTAGATTTTTCTAATTACATTAGAAGCCCGTGTTTTATTTACTCTTTAGGTCTCTATTGTAGCCTATATGTATGCTATTATAACCCTAGCAACAAGCACAAGTATCACATCAAATATTCTCATATTCCTTAGGGTTTTCACATATTGTAAAAACCAAAGAAAAAGGAGAGGGTAGACCGACAAGATTTGGAACACGAAGGATCTAAGCCCCCATTTATTTCTTATTTCGGTGTCAGGAGTACAACAAAAGATCTAAGTCGGAGATAAGATTGTCGGTTTGTCGTGTTGATCTTCAGATGCAAATTCAAGTGCTGAAACATGATCAAATTAGAAAGATCATGCAGGTATAATCCCTATTCCGCCTTTTGGGTGTACTAGGGTTTAGTTCTTGGCTGTTCGAAAAAACTAAGGTTTTTTCGTACAAGTTCCGTCTGGACGGTTTCCCTGCTCGTTTGGACAGTTCGGCACAGTGCAGTTTTATTTTGTATGTTGTAGATCCTATCACACACTGCATTTAATTCGATTCATTGTATCATTGTATCCTGAGATTCCTTTAGGGACCCGATCCCTTTTTAATTTGAAACGTTTATTGAACCTTATGGGTTAATGCTTAATTATGAAAAAGGATTAAAGTTTGATTATAAGTATGATTGCTGATGATAATTATGTGGCTATTTATGCATGAAAATAATTATGAAGGATGAATTGAGCGAGCCTTGGGGCGTCAAAACAAAATTGGGTTTCTATATATGTTTCTTTTCTTTGGTGTTCCTTCCAGCGAGGGACCGCTCGAATGGTCTATACCAGTGGGGTTTTTAAATGTCGGGATTGGAGTGTTTGGCTTCATTTTTCTTCCTTACCTCTCTCTCTCTAAACTGAAAACCTAAGCCCTAGATTTGGATTTGGTGCTCTCTTGAGCTCTCCCACCCTTCTTGGAGATCATCCCTTGCTCTCTCCATGGTTGTCAAGCGTTGGAAGTTCGTTCTAAGCTTCAAGATCTTCCTTTTCACCGTTCGGTTGGTGTCTTGCTTGGTTAGAACTTGCTAGGAGCTTGGATCTTGTTGTTTGAACACCTAAGAGGTAGGATTTATAACTATTCATGAATATTTACTTAACATGTGTTGCATATTTGATTATATATACATGAAAGCATGAAATTTGTGTTTTTGGAACCCCAGACTAGGGTTTTGAAGTTAAAGCATGTTGAATCTTGGGTCTATGGTTGATTTGTGATAAATCTATCATGGAGTATTCGTTGGAGACTCACCACTTTTGCGAATGTGAAAACTAGGGTTTAAGTTGGGCAAAATCGATGAAAATTGGGGGGTTTTGGGTTAAGGGTCCAAATGATAAAATTGATGAATGATTTGAAAATTTTGGGTTGTGAAAGCCTCTTGACTTGTATAAATACCATGAATTTGATGGCAAGTGAAATGATGAAATGAATACTTGGGGTTTTAAGCTAATTAACAGCGGAATATGTG
>JAOTRH010467227.1:0-27527 GCA_034768845.1 Heliamphora exappendiculata | reverse complement strand
CGAGTTTTGATACCTTGAGATGGATCACCAATGATTAGATCTTTTGGGTGACCATGAGCGTACCTCCACTCTTTTGGCAAATCAGAAACTTTTGTATTCTCAATTTTTGCAATCTGTTGAACAACATTAGGATGTGAAATTGAAGTTTCCTCTTGATTAGGCTCTTCCTTTTCTTGGATGAAGATATCTTCAACACTTTTTCCTAAGTTTGAAAGGTTATCTTCACAAAAATTCTTTGAAAAACTAAGGTTAGATTCATCAAAAACAACATGTATATATCAATGCAAAGTCTTATACGTGGATGAATGCATATAATGCTTTTGGGATTTGCAAGGGACTCACAATTTGATGTGCTAGGATTAATTCGCAGTGAGTTAATATTGAAAAAAAAAAAAATTTCTCTCCTTTGATTTGGTATTTGGAATTGTTCTCTGGTTGCCCAAGAGATTCAAATGTTACACCATTAGTTGTTGAAATACCTCCATAATATTATAATATTTGGTTATATGAACAAGGAATTAATTGTTCTACTTGATATGGGTGCACACCCTACTAATATATTGGCTTATAATGTGTAGCCTTTTGATGCCCTCAAAGTTCATATATATGCAGGTAACACTTATGTTCCTTACTACCATTCTTCATTCTGTTCCTTACCATCATTTCTTCTTTCTAAAAATTGTCATTAACCTGCAATGTTGCAGGACCACTGCTTGAGGATATTGCTGAAGAGGAGGAACAACGTGAAGAAGAAGAGGATGGTGACATTGGTGAAGAGGATGAAATGGCTAATTTTATTGTGGATGAAGAAAAAATTGATGAATATGTGACTCCTGTGAGGTATGGTTTGCATCTTGTGTATATGATGATGTATATATGGAAATTTTTACGATTTTGTTGTTCATGTATATCAATCCATTCTGCAGACGAAGGAAGCTGAATAAGAAATCTAGGCAAGCACCGGGAGTTTCATCATCTACACTACAGGAAGCTCATGACATATTTGGTGATGTTGATGAACTCTTGAGGCTCGGCAAGCAAAAATTAGCAAAGAGGGGCAAGTATGACGAATGTGGAGAATGGAGGAGAGGAGATTGGAAGATGAATTTGATCCAATTGTTCTTTCGGAGAAGTATATGACAGAGAATGATGATCGGATTGGGAAGATAGACAAAGCAGAAAGAATGCAGGTCATGATGTGCTCATTTAAAATGTGCTTTTGTTCTACTTGTCAAAAAAAAAATGCTTTTGTTCCATTTTGCCACCTAAGTGCCTTGATAGAATGATTCTTTCTTGTAGTTATCTGAGAATAGAACCGGTTCACCTCCAACGGATGAAATGAGTATTGAAGAGGAGAGTAACTGGATATATAATCAGCTTGTGACCGGCGTGATATCTCTGCTTAGTAAGATGCAAGTGTTGGGACGACTCATGGGGAGCATGAGTTGTCAATAAACAAAGATGACATTATGAGGTTTTTGGAGTTAATGCTTGTTTAGAAATTAGATGAAATGTTGGGACTTTAGTATTGCTTCCATTCTGTTTGTTGGATTTGTACTACATAAAGTGTGCATACTTTCTATTCTGTTTTCTTTTTTCTTTCTTTTTTTTGGTCAAGATTCCATTTATTGCCATGTACCGAAAGGAAGGTTGTCTGAGCCTTTATTGTTGGGAGAAATATAACGCCAAAAGAAATGCTCGGTGATCCATAAAATACATATTTATTAACTTTCAAAAATTACAATAAACAGAATTTACAGATAACGAAATTACAGAAATAACATGAATAAAATATGCAAATCGAGTCCTGTAAACGCAGTTTTCTTAAGAATGATTCATCGCTTACTAAAGATGTTGTAGGCTTCTCCACCAACGTTACTCTTCCAAGATAAAACGATTGATCCGAACGTTGGAATACCACCAAAGATCGACTATACGAACGTATTTCGTCTGTCTTTTTTCTCTCACAACAGACAACTTGTAATCTGATTTTTTTCTCTCTTTTTTTTCTCCTTGTATTCTGTTTTTCCACTTACCTATTGTCTGTGTTGTATTCTGTTTTTCCTCAGAATACTAGATGAGTACATATATATAGAATTTTTTTCATTGAGAGTTGCAACAGAATTGAAAAGAGAAATCAATTGGCAATGAATGGTATTGATTTTTTGAATTCAATTGCCAATTGAATAGCCAATTGAATTCTAGAATAATAATCAATTGAATTTAATATTTCTAACAATTTTATGGACCAGAGCAGCATGAAGTCGATATTAAGTGCTTACGACAACTCTTTTTAATTATTAAGAATTGTGAGCCAACTAGTATTGTAAAAGATTATGTTATATTTAACTAAATCTGTTTGGATTTTAATGCATGAGATCATTTTTTATCAATTGCTTCCCTTTGACTCTCAAGACCAGAATAATAAATTGTTGATGACACTTGAACTTGATAAAAATATTAGGTAATCCGTGCTTGTTTAACAACTATTTTTATATATAATTATAAAGTTTGTAGAACGAGATTCTTATTCTCTGTCTCTCTATTTTTGTCAAACTTCATAATCATCACAGATTAATAGATGTTTATGTTTTTAGTCTAAACTCTTATTTAGTAATTTTGCTCTCAAAATCTTTTCCTTCTATTGAAAAAACTATTCTTTTGCAAGACCCTTATATATGCAGTCCATCTAGCCAGCTAAATCACTTTATGCAATTTTGCATTTAACCTTTAAATTATTTATCCATTCTTTTTAACAATTTCACAAATATTTTGATTATTTTATTTGTCATCTTCTTATGCTTCCTTTTCATTCAAAATCAACGCCTCAAAAGTACAACTCTTACAGCTTGCTTCCAGGATGATTTTCGTCATGCCTATTGCAAGCTACAGTTTTGTGATTCTTCTTTTCCTTAGTGTTTAAATCGATGGCATGGATAATACGCATAAATTTGATTGAATTTATGTCAATTCATTATTGGTTTCGTTGTTAGTTTGATATATTTAAAAGCAATTGTTTTTAATGTTCTAATTTGTTCGTTGTAGGTTTTCAACTTTTTGCTTTAATTGGCAGTTTGCAAGTTGAGCAACAAGTCAAATTCAACAATACCCATAATTAGTTTCTTTAAGAAGTGAACCACCGTGTATACAGGTAACTAACCTTTGGTCTCAAAAACTTCGTTCTCCTTTCAATTCATTTTAAATAATATTGTTGTGATGTTTTATTCATATGATGATATTTTCGATTATATATCTTTAACCCAATATATAATATTGGGTTATGTATCTTTAACCCAATTTAGCCTCGTGGACGTTAGCCCTTGCTTCGCTACAATCCAACTTGTTCAATAAAATGATTGTAGATGAGATGCTTTGTGAAAAAACATTGTCAATAAGGAGAAATTAAAAAGATAAATGTCATATAATTCCACATGAATAACATGTGCAGTTGAAGCATAATATATGCTTGTGCACCGCTCATCATACTTGGACAAGGTTGGCTTTTCTCACTGTCAAAACAATCCAACAACTCAGTACCAGATATAAGGACGGTGTCTATATGGTTGTTTTCATTATTATATAATTTCAAAATTCTATACATCTTGAACTAATAATTAAAGAGGAAACAAAATACGAATACAATTAAAAAAAATCCTGAATTTGTGAACTAGATGAACTAAAAACTCCATTTAATGAGTAGCTAGCTAACTGGTGGTAAATATGAAAAATGAATGAGAGAGAGCAACTATTGTCACTGATAAGATAGGCACTACAAATTTCATTCATTTTGATCAATGACCAATCCAAGAGGTAGGCAGCCGAAACAACAACTCAAAAACTCCGTATTTCAAAAGAAAATGATGCACAATTGCTACACGTAACTTAAGACCATGTCATATTCCTACAGCCTACTAAATGGAAATAAGTAAACGATGAGCAAACTGTCAGAAGATATAAATGACAGTGCTGATAGAGTCGTGTAATGTATCGAATGCATAAGCTATTGATTTAACCATTGTACGTGCAAGAGCAAAAATGGAATAAGTCCGGAGTTCACAGCATTTGGATATTCCTACCTAGAAGCGATCAATAATTTTATAAATTAATAACAAAAAACAAACAATGTCCATTGAAATGTGGGATCAGCACCGATTGTTTTCTCCATGTAGTTGAGTTCTTCGACAGGTAATATTCAGTAACAAGTGAAAGTATATATTTCAACTCAGTGCTAGCACCTATGAACGAGACTTGAGTTCGCATACCCTCGGGAAAGCTAATGTTTCCACTTGATTTGGGTACTTGTTGTCTCCACGATGTAGGCATTTATTTTTTTTTGAATTTGTTCTGTAGAGACCCACGGAGACATGAGAGTTGAATACATCCTGACCATGAGCCATTTGAAGATGGTTCTGACTTTATATATAAGTTATGGCCTCGTTTGGTAACGTTTACAGTTTTTTATTTTTTGTTTACAAAAAATAAAAAATATATTTTTGTTTATTTTTATAAAATAAAATAAAAACAAAAACATGTTTGCACATAAATATTTGAAAAGTATTAGTTGAAAGTTACAGATGAATGCAGTGGTCGGAGGCGTTATTCGGTGATAATAGCAAAAAGTAACAATGGTGGTCGAAAGTGGTGGTCGGAGGGGGTGTTAGGAGGTGATGGTCGGATAGTGGTGGTCTGATGTGGTGGCCATATGTGGTGATTGGAGTAGTAGCAAGAGACGATGGTCGGAGAAAATGGCCGAATATGGTAGTCGGAGTTGATAGCCGGATGTAGTAATCGGAGGTAGTGAGAAAAAAAAAGATACAATCAAAATTTATTTACAAAACAAGTTAAAACATATTTTTTTTGTTTATAAAAATTTATAAAGTTTGAAAACTGTTTACAATTTTTTGAAAACAAAAATAATTATCAAATATACTTTTGTTTACAATTTATGAAAAATTTAAAAACAAAAATATAAAATATAAAATATAAACATTACCAAACAGAGCCTATGAAACTCAACTCATTTTCCCTTCTAAACCTTAAATCAAAAATTTGGAACAACTGATAACAATACTTTCATATTTTTTCTTTCTTGAACTTTTCCGTCACTTAGCCAATGTGATAATCTCACATTTTTCCTTCGCTTACGTAGTTGCTTGCTTTGTACATGGAATTGTTTTTGTAATGCTAAAAGGTAGTTTATGTTCAAAGGAATTTAAATATTGGTTGTAAATAAGGTGAATATTCTGATTTTGTTTGGTTTAGTTAAAAAATTTTGAAGAAAATAAATGTTCATTTCTCAGAATTAATTAATTAATTTATTTATTTATTAATTAATTAGAACCATGAATCCAAGTTCCCTAACAACTTAGCTGGAAATATTGGTCTAATTAAAGAGCTTAACAATATTAGAAGGGTAGTTGACCTCTAATGCAGACTTATCAAGCTCTTTTCTCAAATCCAGGGAGGCTTCGCCTGAGGAGGAATCCAATGGAACTACAAAATCAAATGAAAAAGGTAGCCAAAATAGAATTCGATCTGGGTGATTGATCAAACCAAGTGAAGATAAAAGGAAAGATGTTCTTGATCTTGTAACTTTCTATTTCAATTATTTTCTTTAGTTTTGTCTTTATCTTGATTTTTTTTTTATAACAGTTCAATATAGCTATTACTATTGCAATTCCATGCAACCGTTCATCTCATTTAAATCAAGCATATTATTGTTTGCCAATTTTGATGTCAGTTTTTGTTTAATTAACTTGGCTATGAATTTATTTTTTGGCACTCATAATTGCTCTTTGGGCATTTTTTTGTAGACAATCAATTAAGAAAAATGCATTGAAAAATTTGTAACTTATCATTCTAAATAAAATTATTTAGTAGCGTCGCAAAAAATAATGATCGTGCGTAGTACGGGTGACTTAACTAGTATATATATATATTCATTTATATATATATATATATTTGAAGCATTTTTTCTAATTTTAAATCAAATTATCCGGTGGTATGGGCTTTTTTTTGACATTTATACGTAACTTTTTAAACTTTATTACTTGAATAGGAGTTTTAAATTTTATTCTTAATTTACGTAAAAACGTGATTAATAACCACGTTTTTAGTAATAATAGAGTTGACGGACAAAATAAAAATAATATTAAATAAATTTTCTTTAAAAACATTTTTACTAAAAATATTTTTAACAAAAATAAAAAAATGTAAAAACAGGTTTAGAAACCACGTTTTTAGCAAAAAATAAAGTTGACGTGCTTAGGAACCACGTTTTATCCCCAACAATCCTTCCTCAAGGCATATTTCATTTCCTATGGTAAATCAACTTAATTGTGGTATTAAATTATTGAAGTTTAAATATTTTATTTTAATAATTTCTACAATTCATTTTGTAGGTAATAAGGTGCAGATCATATATACAAAAAATAAAGTTGATTTAATATTTTTAAGTATAAAAATATATATTTGTTGTTAAAAAATAAACGATAAATAATATACACCATTCATTTATTTAAGTTAAAAATAAATGTTTAGATATTTTTCAATATCTAATCAACTTGAATGTTTGTAGAAACAATCTATACATTAATATCTATTAAATAAACGATTTAATTAGTTAAAATAAAACTAGACTTTTTTTATACATTTTTCATCAATTAAGATCTCTCAACATTTTCTCTTTTTTCTCCTGCCTTTTTTCCTTCAAATACTAGTTTAAATAATTATATTTGAAACTTTATATTTTATTTTTCACTTTGAATTTTATTTTAATAATTTAAACCATGTATTTTATAAATATTATTTTATAGATTATTTTGTAAAAACTCCGATTGATTAGATGTTGCTCTGTGCCTAAACAAATTATATTTATCTTAAAATAATAATCGGTGCAATTTATTTATCGTTTATTAATTAAAGACAAATGTATTAAGTTTAAATACTTAACAATATTAAACTAATTTTATTGTCTATAAATATCATCTACGTATTAATATCTTTAAAATAAGCGGTTAAAAATAATTAAAATAAAATTTTATTTAAATCATTATAATCTAATAACATAATAATGGTATATTCAAAATACACTAGATAAAATACCGGCGTGATGAGGATGGCAACCTTTTTTATTGCTTGGACAAAAAACTTGTATAGCGCTTTTATATGTTTTTTCACACTCGTTTTTACTAAATACAGTTTTTTAAAATATATAATTTTTTAAAATTATTTTATTTGATGCTATTTAATTTTAACAACATTTTACTAAACACGTTTTGACGTAAATTGATAATAAAATTTTAAAATTACTATTTAAGTAATAAAATAAAAAAATTGGCGGCATTAGGTTAATGAGCCCGGCGTTCTGAGTGGCAATCGGTGGTGTCGTGGCTGTGTGGGGTGGTGGTCTGCGGTTGGCTCACGGTGGTTGTTAGGAGACGTGAGGTCGTGCGGCTGTGCAGTGCTCGATGGTGGTGTGTGGTGTGGGTGTCAAGGAGATGAAATGGGAGGAGGAGCTCACTGGCGGTGGCGCAGTGATGGTCGGCACAAGTGCCAGTAGTCAGCGCGGGCAGTGATGGACGTTGGCAGCGCAGGTGGCGCTGGGGCTTCGGCTCTGCATCTTCTTCGTTCTTCTCTTTTTCTCTCTCTCTCTCTCTCTCTCTCTCTCTCTCTCTCTCATTGTGGCCACCGAGCAAGAAGGGACAAAGAGAATTAGGAGGAAGGATGTAGAAATTACTAGTCGGTTTTTCTTTTTCTTTATTTTATTTATTTTTTTATATAATTTTAGTTAATAACAAAATAAATAAATTTATCTGGATTGGAACTTGGGCGTTAAAATTTTTGTTTACAAACCTTGCACATTAAAATTTATTTTTTTAAACATTTAACTAAAATCCTCCTTAAAAAAATGCTACCTATATAAAAGGGTTACAAAAGGAAGATCGGCATGAAAACCTCTATAAAAAGGAGTCATCCCACATACACAGACTCGATAAACTAAAATGTATCAAAAATGGCCCGAGTTCCTATCTCGGGTAACCAATTATACTGTTATGTTTTTATGTCTTGTATTTGTTTTTGACAATCTAATTTGACACACTCTGAGTTGTAGTTGTTTGGTTACGATCTTCGTACAATTTAGCATGTAAATCCCATCCATGGTCAGCATGTGAAGATTGAAATCATAGACAAGTTTTTAAAGGCTTATTGTATGTTCTGAAAGTTCATGCTCGATCACGAGCCAGGCACCAAGTTGCAGAAAACATAACAAGAGCTTTTTAGTATCGTGTTCAACCCGTGCTCGGGCAAAAATCAGATGCTAATTTCGCTGGGACACTTTGAAAAGATTTCTTGAACCATTTAAACCCTAATTTTGGAGGAGTCGTCATTTCGTCTCTTGAGCTTTGAAAGTTTCTAAAGCAATAAACGATTATTTGTTCCAAGATCTTGAGGGGTTCAATTAAGATTCTTGAGTCTTTGAGTAAGAAAGTCTTCCCTTAAGATTCTTTCATCTCTTCATCAAACTTTAAACCCTTTGAAGGAGTACAAAGGCGTGCTCAAGGGTTTTTTTTAGTAGATTCCAAGAACTATAGAAACTTCTTTAGTGAATTTCAAAAGCAATCAAAAATTCGTAGATTTAAATCAGTTGAAGATCAAGCTCGGGAGATGGTGAACATGAATTCGGCAAAATTTTTGTACAGCCATGAATGTGGATTTACGATTGGATTGTAAAAACTTCTTGTAACCATCATTTGATTATAGTGCTTAACTTTCTAAACAAAATCCCGTGTTTTTTACCTTCTTTGGATTTTTGCACGTTAACTTGTGTCTCTTGTGATTGTCATTCCCTCATTTATTTACTTAGGTATATCCTAATAACAAATCTATCCAAAAAAATAGTTTTTTTTAGGTTTTTTAATATACAAATTGTTTAAAAGAGCATCCTTCAACCTACATAAAACTCTATCTACCCCATTAAAAAATCCTTGATTATGCTCCGCCCAAATCAACCACGTTAAACAAAGGAAAACCAACAACCATCCTCACAGCGTCAATACTCTCCCCCCTCTCTACCCTAACAAAACACCACTCAAACACCTAAACTACTCCAAAAAAGAACAAAACGAATCCCGACAACTCCCTCGAAAAGTCACACCAAATAAGGAAGTGAGCTACAGATTCTCCGTCTTCCTTACACAAGCCAGAGCAGTCAGTCAACACATTCCCTCTCTGGATGAGATTATCCAATGTAAGAATCTTCTCATGAACGAAAGACCAAAGAAAGAAAGCCATGCCATCTTTGAAGGAGCACTCTCACCTTCCACACTCTTAAAAGGAAAAGTCATTCTTCAACCCCCCACAAAGCACTCTTTTTATGTAAACCTGTATCTCCAGTTATCTCTCCACTTAACAAAGTCCACCTTACCATCCTCTCCTCGGAATTCGTACAATAGACCTAAAACGAAAAGAAGTTGGGTCAGCTCCCAATCCTGAACATCCCTCCTCGAAACAATCTCCCAAAAACAAAAGTTGTAAATCCTCCATGTATAATCTGCAACAAGAGCATCTCTGTTACTTGCCATGCAAAAATATATGAGAAAGCTCTACTCAAAGCCACATCACTAGACCACACGTCCGGCCAAAAATTCAGTCCATCCCCGCTTTCAACCCCGAAAAAGATATGTTGTGAGAAAACATTCAAGACTTCACTAAGATCCTTTCACAAACCCATACCATAAGAAGATGACACTTGATGGGTACCCCAACCACCCCTCAAAGATCCATATTTGCATTGAATAACCCCCTTTCATCAACAATTTTCCTCCATAGCACATCTCTATGGCCAATTCCCTAGTAGGGCTTTATTACGAGACTTCCCACTTTAACAAGAGTACTATACGTACTCCAATACACCAAGTAGAATTTGAAGCTAATCCCAAACCACCCTATAGAAAGTCCCTCTGTATTTCTCAAGCCTCCTCGTGAGACACTCTGAGATGGTATGTGCAGACACAAAATAAGTCAAGAGACTGGAAAGAGTGCTTCTTAGTGGAGTTCTAAATATCGGTTGTTACGAATTGTGTCAGCCGATACATAACACTTTTTTAATGTACCAATCCAGTTATGCAACAAAATATAGGCATGCGTATTGGCCGATACGTTAGATATGTATTGGCCGATACGTTAGATACGTATCGGCCGATACGTCACATACATATCGGTATCGGTACTATATCAGCTTGTATTGGCTAATACACGATATAAATTTGAAGCCTACCTATACCATTTCATTTCCAGCTATCTTGTTCTACAGAGAAATCAACAGAACCAAATCAATGTAAGTATCAATAACTCTACATGTAATTTTGTTTATGCTCCTTTTCCTTTCTTTAAAAGAAAAGACAAAAATAATGAGAAGGCAAAAGTGATGCACAAGATAGATCCAACAAATAGAGATTACATCTTAAAATAACAAAAGCATGTGTTGCATGCATAACAATTCAAGTTTCGTAATCAAAGGCCCAAATCACAACCTAGAGAGAGAGAGAGAGAGAGAGCGACTAAAATATAAAGGCCACAATAATGGCAGCAAATATGGAATAAAAAATCTCTACCACAGTGGGCAGGATCTGCATCAATTACATAATTTAGGTTCCATCTCAATAACTTAAAGAGGGCAAAGAATCTGTCCCCTTGAAAAGTAATAGTTATAATTTAAGAAGGATACCTAATGCGAACGAAAAGGAATTGAATAAAAATAGAATAGGGTGTTTTTGCCCTGCCAAGTGTATAACTTGTTAGTCCATCTGTACTTTTAGAGGGAGTATAGACAGAGGATTTTCACAAATTATTGCCCATTTAGTCTGGATCAGTAACCTATAATAGGCAGAATAATCAATTATAAACCATATCCAAAATGTTAGCAGAATAATTAATTATAAATCATATCAGAAATGTTAATAAGCAAATATTCAAGATTTAAACATAGATAAATATGGAGCATGCACCTCAAGCAAGAAAGTAATAATACGGAGCATGCACAAATATCTTCTTTTTCACTAATTGGAGAGAAAATTTTGTATACAACATTATAAAGATAGTGATCAATAATTCGACACTCAGAAAATTACAGAAGAAGATGAAGAATTCCATTTCTAAACTAAGAATCCTCCACAATATGTTACACCTCAATCATGGTAAAATATATGTTGCGCGAATATCACAGATGTGAAAGGGGAAGAACAGAGACATACCACTGTGTATAGGTTACATCATTCGATTTAAGACTCCAATTAGCACAAGAAACATATGTTTTTAATCCGTGGCATGTCCTTTTCTTCGAGACCTCTCAAAAATGATCTAATCCCAAGATGTTCTGAAGCATATGTCATGAAAGATGCCAAAATTAGGCCTCCCACAAACATCAGACCTAACCTGCAATCAATGAGAAGAGGGGGGGTCAAAAAAACCATCACTGGCTTAATCACAACTTAAAAAATGGCATTACACAGAATTTGGAATTGTATACAGATGCAGGACTAAAATATCATACACAATCAGAGAATATTCCAGTTCAAACCTAAACTAACAGAGAAGAAGAGGACGGAAGGAAAAAGTGCAAGTAAACAACTGGGTATAGAAAACTCTAGCCCGCTAAAGCAGAACTCAGAAGGCACCATGAACCCAGAGAATTAATACAAATTTGATGCACCTTCTATGTAGAAAAATTAGGTGTGGAAGATAAAAACTTTTCCCAATAAGGCTGTGTTTGGCCCGACTTTTCTAAAGCCTTTTATAGCAGCTTTTTTTTTTTTTTTTTGCTTTTCTGAAGATTTTTTTTTTATCTGATTTTGTTTAACTTTTAGGGTCTCTCATGATAAAATGATTCTAAAAAGTATGGGCATCATGGCTAAAGACAAAAAAACGTATAAAGGCCTTTAAATGGCTTTTTTCGTCTTATGTAAAAAAAAAAATTTATTTGTTCATAGGGACCCTCCTACTTTGGAGCGAATTTAGGGATAGGCTACCCTCTCATGACGACGTCAATGGTCTTCCATATGAGGTCTACAACTTCAAATTCTCCCTTCACGACACTTTCGTTGTAGATTCGAGCAATGCCTTGTTGATATTTCTCCAAGTTTACTACAACTTTGTCTCTCTTCTGATCAAGTGCTTCAAGATTCCCACCACCCTTGCGTCTGGAATGAGGTGAGTAGATAAGGGCATGCAAGCTGATGGAACTACAATTTCAAATGGCACCACAGCTTCTGAGCCATAGACAAGGGCATAGCAAGGGTGTAGCCTGATTGTCTCATTAGTAAGGGGGCTATGAGCTAAGCCTAAGCTATACTTGTAATCAAAGGCTGACCCTGCGGAGAACCATCTAAAGCTGTACTAGACTAACTACTGTATGGCGCAAAAAAAAGCTCGTTAGGAGTCGTGGTTGGTGAATCCAAAAATGGATTTTTTTCGTCTTATGTAAACCTTTTACATTCCAGATTCTTATGACGAAAGAAATCTTAGGCTAACGTTAAAAAAAAGTTCACTTTTAACAATATATATATATATATATATATATAAAGAACTATCCCAAACATAGGGTAAATGCACCAAACAATAAACAAGAAACAACCGATTAAAATGTAACAACACTCTCAGCAAGAGATACCCGACTTCTCAGTTATCACTGAATAAGCAGTGGAATTTAGCTTTTACATTCAACTGATGATATAGGCAGATTTATCCTCAAACACTATGTCAGGCACTTAAAAAGAGTCTCGCAGTGATATTAAATCAGAACTAAATTTTCCATATCCAAGTTTTTGGATTTACGAAACCACCTTGTAGGTAGAATGTGGGCTAACTAAACCATGAGACCAGTTCTTCGTGTAAATAGATATGGATTGGATGACAGGGTCTGGTATGCCCTAGACCCCATGCCCCAATTTAGTTTATGGGTCAATCTCTCTGGAAGGGGAAAAAAGAGCTAAATACCGAAGTGAAGACAGTGCATGAGACGTGGACACTCAACCAATGGTGTTTCTCATACCCCAGGGGAGAGACTAAAAGCTGTCTCTTGAGCTTGGGTAGCTCCTTGATTGATTGTCTGGGCAAATCTTGCATGCTTCTTCCCCACGCCCTGGGTGGGAGGCTTCTTCAAATATCCCAGCAATAAGGAAGTAGGTAAAGAAAAGATAGGCAGGTCTGCATAACAGGGGCAGAACCAGAATTGCAGCATATTGAGTTTCAATGCATCATAAGCAACCTAAGCAACCTAAGCCTAACCTGAACAGGGGGTGATACTAGGGATGCAACTCAGGCAACCCCAACCCAAGCAACCTAAGCCTAGCCGGAAAATTTTTAGGGGTTGGCCAATTTAAACTCAAACTCATGTCCAGGTATGTTCTTATAACTAATATGTTTCGACTTTTTTGGGCTAGTTGACTTTATTTTATTGGACTTTTTTGTATTCTTATTTTTTTCTTTTAGTTTCTTTTGGTTATTTTTTAATTGATACAAGTCAAATAGATCCAATAATGTAAATAAACCTCAGCAGGCCTGCACGCTAAAAAACAATACAGCCAATATTTTTCTGGGCAACCTGAGCTTAATAAAGTAAATTTGGGTTGAGCTTGGGCTAAGGAGCTGGGGCTGGAAGGTCAGGTTTGGGAAAATCTAAGCAAAACTTGGGATGTGCTTCGGCAGATCTTCAGTTCGACCCAATCTGCCCGAATTGCACCACTACGTGATATCTGACTAGCCCCAAATCTATAGTTATAGAAAAACAAATATTGAGAGAACAAGCACATGGAGAAAACCTCTGATCAAATCAATCAAGGATTGGTGGTTCCGCGCTTTACCAATATGATCAAAATGCATTCAAAATAACTTATCCAGGCCGAGCCAGGCAACGGAATAATTTTTTTTAAGTCAAATGAGAAAGCAATTAACATTCCTCGCCAATTCAACCTTAAGCACTCGAGCCAAAAAAGAGAAGAAAAGAAAAACCTAAGCACTCAGCACACTATCCGAATATTTTCATTCCCACCAAAGCAGAACTTCAATAGTAATTTCAAGAAATTAACCTTTACCAAGAAGGTTGATTTTTTTAGGGGGGAAAAAAAGGAATTTTATTTCCCCTAGCTTTCACTAAGTTGCTGCTCTACACTGAACAGGAAATATGAAGTCAAACGCCCAACATCATTAAATCAAATGAGTTTGGATAAGGGTAATTTCCTCCATAGATCCAGTATAAATATATCTACCCTCTTTGTCATTTAAACATCATTAACATATTAAAATGCACAAGTTTATCCACTTATCCATGGGCTAAGATGATGAAAAAAGATAATTTCATTAGATCAGCAGCACGCATAAACCAGACAAATAGCATAATGAGAGGAAGAGTAGACTAGATGGAACACACAACAAGTAGGAAATTCCAAAGGTGTCCTCAGCCACAAGAATCCCACAGCTAATAACATGAACAGGACAGAATGGGGAAAAGTGGCAAAATGGTTATTCATTTACGCATTTTAGTGCACACTGTTTTGACTTTAATCATTTCTTGTTGTGCAAGGTACTTAGAAACTGATGGGCCCATGTCTCCCAAGTGTTCCGCAATTTATTTTCTTCAAATTTGTGAGGTATCTTTTTGATGTCTATGTGATGGATATGTGTGTCCTTGATTGTTCAAGTTGTGCCCGATTCTAAATGTGCAGTCTAACCCCCACATGTGAAGAGGATGATTTTGTGTTTCAAACCCATGATGCAAGTTGCAATGGATCAACTTTGGCATTGTACCAATACCAGCAGCCCTTGTACTCAGTTCAATAGCACACAATGAGACATGTTTTGGGGCATATGTGACGAGTGTCGATGTCCAACATGTTTCTGACATATATCCGACACTTTCTCAAAAGTGCTAAGGTTGACCTTCCCTTAGGCAGGTTAGGCGCTTCCCTCAGTCCCCTGAGACCCAAAATATTTCCATGGCCCCAATTTTTATCTTCTTTGAACCTTGTTAAAAGGTTGGTTGGAAAAAAAAAATGTTACTGCCTAAAAGACTACAATTTAAAAACATAATAACTTAAAATTCCTTGTCCAAAAACCCAGCAAGATAATTTTTAAAAAAAAAAAACTTCCTTTTCCATAGCCCAAGGTTGAACAGAACACTCATTTTTAAAAGCTCCATAAATAAAAAGAACCTCTTCATCTGAAGGTCAACAAATAAAAATCCTCTTTCAAGCACTCCACAACAGTAGAGCCTATTAACTCCTCCTTAATAAGAAGAATAATGTGTTGCTTTCCTGTTTAATGTAGTGTTATAATAGGATAAAGAATTCAATCAACACTCGGATCAATAATCCTATGACAAACTGAGATAATTTCCATCAGTAACAGTGCCACTCATGTCCGAACATTTTGCAACCTTTATTAATCATTTCAGTGTCCTCCTATTTCTTTAAAAGCCGACAAATTATGAGAATAGATAATGCAAAGAAAATAAATTTAACACAGATTATTGTTTAAATATTTATATTATTATAGTTGAAATTCAAAGTTTAGGATTTAGGGCTTAAAGAGAAGAATAAAGAGAGAAAGAATAAGAGAAAATTAGATTTAGGGTTTTTTTATTTTTTCCCGTCACCTCTAAGTATTTTTATTAAATAATAAAAAGTATAAATTACAAGAAAACTCTTGAGACATAAACTACAAAGATAAAAATAATAAAATAACAATAAAATAATTATTCTAACACTCCCCCTCAACCTAGAGCATAGAGATCAAATATACCCAGCTTGATAAATGAATACTGAAAAGAGAAACGAGATAAAGACTTTGTGAAAATATCGCCCAATTAATCTTCCGAGCGAACATACGAAGTAATAATGTGCTTCCGTAACAACAAATCACAAATAAATTGACAATCGACCTCAATATGCTTAGTTCACTCATGAAAGACGGGGTTATTAACAATGAAAATAACAGCATGATTATCACAATACATCGATATCGGTAGAGAAACAGAAACGCTAAAGTCCACAAGAAGAGAGCGGACCCATAGAAGTTCAAAAGCAGTATGCGCCATAGCACGATACTCGGCTTCGGCACTAGAATGAGCAATAAACCACCTATTTTTTACTACGCCAAGTAACAAGGTTACCTCTAACAAAGGTGCATTAGCCATAAATAAACCGGCAATTAAAGCGACTGCTTGCCTAATCTGCATCAATAAAGCCAGCCACAGACAAGGATCAAAAAGGCCGATACAGCAGACCGCGACCGGGTCCACTTTTCAAATAGCGCACAATCTGACAAACAGCTTCAAAGAGAGGTTGACAAGGAGCATGCATAAATTGACTAATCACACCAACGGAGTAGGTAATGTCAGAACGTGTAACAGTGGGATAAATTAATTTTTCAACAAGACGATAACGACCAGCATCATAAAAGAGATCACCAGAGTCAGTATTAAATTTAACTGTTGAATCCATAGGAGTATCAACCGGTAGAGCACCAAGAAGGCCAGTCTCAAATAAAATATCAAGAACATACTTCCGTTGAGAGAGAAAGATACCCTGAGAAGAACGAGCAATCTCAATGCCAAGAAAGTAGCGAAGAACACCTAAATCCTTAGTATGAAATATTTAACCTAAATGGCATTTTAGAGCAGCAATACCAGCAGAGTTATCACCTGAAATAATGATATCATCAATGTAAAAGATCAATATAACAGAGCCACAAGGAGAGTGGCGGAAGAAGACAGAATGATCTGCAGAGGAGCGTTGAAAACCATAGGCAAGTACAACATAACTAAAGCAATCAAACCATGCACGAGAAGACTGCTTTAGACCATAGAGAGTCTTACGCAAACGAAAAATCATATTCTCACTACCAGAGACAATAAAACTAGGGGGTTAATCCATATATACCTATTCCTGAAGATCACCATGAAGAAAGGCATTTTTTATATTAAGTTGAAACAACGGCCAAGAACGACTAATTGTCACAAAGAGAAGAATTTGGACAGAATTGAGACGAGTTACGGAAGAAAAAATCTCCATATAATCAGCACCATAAGTCTAAGTATATCCCTTAGCCACTAAGCGAGCCTTAAGCTACTCAACGAAACCATCTGATAGATATTTGACAGTGTACACCCAACGGAAACCCATTGTTTGCTTGCTGGGAGGGAGAGAAGTAAGCTCCCAAATCTGATTCTGATGGAGAGCACTCATCTCCTCATCCATAGCGTGTTTCTATCCAAGTAATGACATAGCCTACTTATAGGAAGAAGGAACAGAAACAATAGACATGGCACAAGCAAAGGAATGAAGACAAGAAGAGACACGAGCATAGGAAACGTACTGAGCAATAGGGTGTTAAGTACAAGTACGTTTACCTCTCTGCACGGCAATAGGTAGGTCATCAACTGGAGGAAAGACCGCAGACGGTGAAGATGATGGGGTCGAGCCATAAGAGACAGTCTGTCGGGTCTTAGAGCGTTGGTACACCTGTAGAGGAGGGGATGGTACTTGGACAGGGAGGGGGATTGGCAAAGGAAGCATAGGAGTGGAGAACTCCCCCTCACGAGAACAGGGAAGGTTTGAAGACAAGTTGTGACCTGCAGAAGTAAAGAAGAAAGTCGACTCAAAGAACGTGACATCAGCACTAACAAAATATCAGCGAGACTCGTGATGATAGCAACGATATCTTTTTTTAGTGCAAAAGTACCCAAGAAAAACACATTTGCGAGATCGATGAGATAATTTATCAAGTCTAGGATCAAGAACATGAACAAAGGCAACACAATCAAATACCCGAGGAATGAGAGAAAAAGGCGGAGAACCAGGGTATAACAAGGAAAACAGTGGCTGATTGTTCAACACAACAGAGGGCATACGATTAATGAGATAACATGCAGTGAGAACAGCATCACCCCAAAAATGTTTTGGTACCTGCATTTGGCATAACAAAGTACATGCAACATCTAACAAATGTCGATGTTTACGCTCAACAACACCATTCTGCTAAGAGGTATGAGCAAAGTAGTTTGATGAATAATACCACGATCCACACAAAAGGAGTCAACAATACTTGATATATTCTAAAGAATTATCATAACGAAAAATTTTGATCCGTTTGCCAAATTGTGTGTAAATCTCATTATAAAATTTAGTAAGGATAAGAGGCAACTCAGATCTATTCTTCAATAAAAATAACCAAGTCATACGAGAGTAATCATCAACAAAAATAACAAAATAAAAACATCCATTAGTACTAGGAGTTCGAGAAGGACCCCAAATATCAATATGAATTACATCAAAAGACGCAGACTGACGACCATGACTACTAGAAGGAAAAGAGATACGGTGACGTTTTCCCAATTGACGAGCCTCACACAGTAAACTAGACACAGAACTCAAATGAGTAATAATTAACTTCAGTTTGGTTAAAAAAGGGTGACCCAACCGAAGATGCCACTGAAGAGGAGGAACAGAGGCACTCAAGGCAGCAGACGTGTAAGGAGAGGCGCTATCAGTCTTCAAAAAATAAAGACCATCTTTCTCATGCCCCAAACCAATCGTCTTCTTGGTCTGTAGGTCCTGAAAAACACAAGGAGGAGAAAAAAAATTATAAAACAATTTAAAACTTTAGCCAGTTAACTAACAGAAAGCAAATTGAAGGAAAAATCAAGAATATAGAGACTAGAGGGTAGAGCCAGGGATGAATGAGGATGAATAGCACATTTGTCACGAACAGGGCGAGAAGAACCATTAGCTAAAATAATATTATGGTGAATAGAAGTAAAATCAGAAAATAAGGAGGAAGTACCAAATATGTAAGAACTAACTCAAGAATCAATAAACCATAAAGGGGGTGAAAGTGCAGTACATGCAATAGTACCTGAATCAGCTAAAATAACAGTAGAAGTAGAAGAGAGATAAGCAGTACGCAATGCCTGAACGAAATTGCTAAGTTGAGCAGTAAGTGAACTAAGAGAATCGACCTAGAGGAGGCCGGACCAGATGAAGCTGAAGATGTGGAAGACTGGAGCTGAGAAGTGCTATCGGTAACCTGATGAGCAGAACCTGGCTTACCATACTTCTGCCAACAATATGGTTCTGTATGATTAGTACCCACATAGTAATCACACTTTCGGTCGCCCAGGCCACCTGTTCGACCACCACTACGAGCTTCACCACGAGAACTATGGCCACCACGTCCACCACGGGAGCCACTACGACCACTAGTGGAAACTAAAACCGAGGACTCCAAAAGAGTAGTAAAGCAAGAGACCGTGAATGCACAACCCAATGAAGAAAAGTCGAGAATAGGCATTAGTGGCGGTAGGCAAGATCTCACTCGTAAGAATCTGATCTTTGAACCCACGTAACTCAGGATCTAAACCAAATAACAAGGAAGTAATCATAAAGTCCTCCCAATGGCGTTGTTGTGTAAGATTAGTAATAAGAGGCTGTAACTGCAATAGTTGGTCCCAAAGATTCTTAAGCGTACTGTAATAGTCAGATAAAGGCTTGTCAGACTGCTTCGTAGTAAAGATTTTTTCATAAATCTCAAAGGCACGTGAAGCATTACTTTGATGGGAGAATGAGTCAGCAACCAAATCCCAAATCTTCTTAGAGGTGTCACAATTCAAAGGTTGCAGCAACAAGAAAGCTCCATACTATGCCAAGAAAGGGTCATCGGTCACATACTTTAATTTTCACACATACAATCTTCATATTTAGGATCGGTTTTAAGCAAAGGGTCATCGGTCACATACTTTAATTTTTGCGTTCCACACCAAAAAAAAAATTTACCGCATGAGCCTAAGCTAAGTAATTCAGCCCATTTAATTTTCTGAAAGTAATAGATTTGAGCATATCATCATCCCGAATTAAAGAGACTTTGTTGTCAGCCATATTTCCAAGAAAAAAAAATAATGAACCAGTAATGAAGAAGAACCACGAATGAGCCAATACCAAACAGCCAATAACCACGAATAAGCCAATACCAAACAGCCAAAACCAAACAGAATGAAGAAGAACCACAAATAAGCTAATACCAACCAGCCAAACAGTGAAGAACATGCGCCAAACCCTAGCCGTCGAACCAAACCCTAGCCGCCGCCGACCCTATTGGAGCAAACCCTAGCCGCCGTCACCTCCTTTGGAGCAACTCGGAGCCGTCAGCGACCCATTTCGATGAAACCAGATCCAGCGTCAACCTCTTTTGACAAAACCAGAGTCGTCGACCCCTTTCGAAGGAACCAGAGGCGTCGGCAACCCTTGTCGAGGAAACCCGAGGCGTCAGTGACGCTTTTCGAACAAACCAAAGGCGTCGTTGACCCTCTTCGAACCAACCAAACGGTTCGTCAATCACTTGGGAGCAAACCCTAGGCATGGTGAGGGTCGCACGACTGAGAACAAGCCAAAAAAAAACTTCAATCGATGCACAAACTACAACCAAACTGCAAATCAGCTTTAGATATGATACAAATTAGGGTTGGCGACACAAATCAAGTGGGAGGAAGGCATCCAGACTCGCGATAAACATATCGAATATGAAAATTAGGGTTTTAAAGCCGACATCAACATGACGTCATCGTCGGATAATGCTGAAGTCAGCAACGTTAGCAACTCTCAACTTCTCTAAATAATTAGACGAACAATGAAGGTACGATCGCTGGCTCTGATACCAAGTTGAAGTTCAAAATTTAGGATTTATGGCTTAAAGAGAAGAAGAAAGAGAGAGAATACGAGAAAATTAGGTTTAAGGTTTTTTAATATGTTCCCTTCACCTCTAAGTATTTATATTAAATAATAAAAAGTGTAAATTACAAGGAGGCCCTTGAGACATAAACTACAAAAGTAAAAATAATAAAATAACAATAAAATAACTATTCTGACAATTATTAAAGAAACCCTTTGAGATTCTGCTGAAGGCCTGGGCTTCAAGAATATTGGGTTGGCACTATCAAGTGTTCATTGTTAAAAAGGAGTGTACTGAACATAGCTATCATACATTTAAGACAAATTGTTATATTATAATTTTCTGCTAACTGTAACTCCAATTAAGAAATAAGGTATAACTATAACCACACAATTACAAAAACCAACTAAAATGCATATTATTAACAACTTGTGAGGAGCATGTTACAAAATACAAAGAGTTGAAGACAATGTATCTAAGTCAATATGAAGTTCCATAATTTGCACCAAGGTAGTACCAAAAACTTAAATGGCACATATTGTTTTGACCGCAAAAGAAGCATCAACCACAAGTAAGAATCAAATAATTAATGCTACAAAACTCAATAATTCAAACATCAAAAAGTTCCATACTCTCAAATCAAAGACCAGTGATGTCACTGCAAAACTTATCATGAAAATCACCTCAAGAACAATGCAGTGATCCCCAGAAAACAAGGCAATGAAGGGGTAGCAACAGCCAGGAATGCCATTCCTAACGCATAATAGCATGTAGCAACATCACAAGAAGATACCTGCCGCTGATGGCCTAGAACACAACCATAAAAAAAGTTGAACTGATTAGCGTCAATGAGGGGTTACCATATCAATTGAACTTGGGCATTCGTTAACTCAACCAACCTTTTCCAGCATCATAATCAAAGGATCCAGGACGAGAAGAAACAGATCCCACTTGATTTGCCTTCATCTTTCCCCACTGATATATTAAGTGTAGATAACTTCCAAACAATAGGAAGAAGATCGTGAATGTCCACTCATATGTCAGAAGCAAACCAGTCCATGGCAATACTTGCCGAGGGACAATCAGTAGCGCAAGTGCAAGGGATACCACAGCAGCCACAAAACAGACAAAAATAGAAAGTCCACCCAAAAATACAGGCACCTTGAACTGTGAACCATTTGAGAACTGCTTACGGTCACAGAAAAGAGTTTTAACAAACATCAAAAGAAGAAATATGTACAAATAGTTTAAAGTTTAAGCAATCTGGGGAAGGTGAAAACAGATTTGCACACAAAGAAAGCATCAAGACAATTGGATTCAACAGAGACAGCAAAAGGTGGATGGATCCGGACAATGTCACAACATTTGGAATGAGGAATATATTTACATCCAAAATTTTATTAAAAATAGGAGAAATTAACATATATGACAATGACCACAATATTTACTAGAAGTTAGGAGAAAATTAACCTGTTGGTTGGAATTTATAGTAGAAGAAGAAACAGGAGAATAAGCAAGAGCACCCATATGTCTGATCTTGCGGTAAAGATGCCTAATGTGATTGCACAATGAACTTATCTGCACCAAAATATAAACCTTTCAGCTCTAAATAAGCAATTATATATTTGCCAAGTGTTAAAGAAAGAGACAATAGGAAACTGCTGACCTGAAGAAAAGACCGATAGTAACAGAAAAGCAAAACAAATAATGGGAGCAGAAAAAGAGTTGTGACTAGAAGTTCATCATTAGGATTTCTGCCCCCACCAGTTCCAGGAAGAGATTCTTCAAGTTGTTCCCTAACATTCTGCAGCATCAGTAAATAATGAAGTCGAATAATTAGTGGGAGGATTTGTTGCATGAATCCTCTTCACCTCATGAAAGAATGCCAAAAGTGCAGGATCAAATGTAGAAAATAGAAAAGGTCAAATAGAAAAACTATTGTTTGAACTGATTGAGATGAAAAGAAACTCCAAATGAATCCAGTTATGGAGTAAAACAAAAAGAACCTGCCAGACATCAACTGGTTTTAAAAGCCAAGATGTCCACCAATCCCACGGCTTAAGCGGGCCCAGTGTATAGTGAATAACACGAAGTTCTCTCTCATCCACCATCCACTGCATGTTAAACATATGAAAATATTAGATGTTCAATTGCCGATTTGATGGAAATCTAAGATGTAGTGCATCTTATTTTTATGTCACTGCCATTAAGCTATACCGGTTACAGTATTATCAGGCTTATTGGAGCCATTTTTAAATAGCAATTAGAAACACCACATAACATTATAATTAAAAAAAATTAATTGAAGTTTTATATTGAAAAGAGGAAAAAATGCTTTTAGCATAAGCATTGAAGATGAAGCGATCATTGAATGTCAAATTGGGTGGGGAAGGAACAAATGACTATCAGAATTCAGAATATATTCAATAAAAATACTTCAAAGTGGAAGTCAAATTCTTCCTTGATTGGTAAAGCTAAATCAGTAGAAGATTATTACAAAACGTAAGTTCATAAACGTCGTTGTCATAAAACAGCAATGAGAGGAATTCTCTAGCAGAGCTATCTCGCCCATTTTCATAATTACATTGTAATCGTACCAGTAATTGAAATGAAAGAAGGTAGGTTCAGCACTATGAACCCAAACACTGTTTAATTCATGAAAAAATATGCTTGCAACCCAAAATGGGATTAGTTGCCTGCTACATTCATATTTAAAAGAATAAATTTTGTCAATGTCCATTCCAAATAGTAAAGGAAACTAATGTGGTTACTAGAGAGAACATATAATACACACAGGTTGTCAGGTATGTTCGTTTGTGCTTTGTGGAAAAAAATGGACTTTTTTTGGAACAGATTTTGAAAAGATAAAAAAAAAATTACTAGAACTTTTTGAAGAAAGAAATATACTTCTACGGCCACAGAAGTCAAGTATAGATAGAACATATTGTTCACAGTTTGGCAATCAATACCTTGTTTGCAAGCATGTATAGGCCAACATCTGCATTATACAAAGTTGAGAGTCTCTCCATCTCAGGAACTGGTCTAAAATCTAACACTTCCTGAGGCAAATCTGGCTGAAAAACGTGTGCATTAGCGAATCCGGCGTAGTAAGAATTAAGAAACCCCTGATCTCCTGCCAGGTAAATAGGATATCAAACACGAGCTGTGCAAACCCAGTGTTTCCTAGATTTTATTTGTCTGTACAAGTAATTTCTGAACTTTGTCATCATGATTGATTCGCTTATTTAATAACAGGATTAACATAATCTGCTTGACTTGTAAACATTCAGAGAAACATAGATGCAATACTTTTGCAATTAAAATACAATAATTGAAGCAAATCTCATACCTCCAGTGTAAGAAGCCAGCGTGTTCACTTTGCTCATCATGTCACTAAAAACTGCTTGAGACGGTTCCACAACCATGACTCCTGAATTGAGCCTTTCTGAGTGCTTTAAATTAGCACAGAATTTCCCACATTTAAACAAATCTTCAATAGTCTTTACAACAATTGTATCAGCATCAAGATACACCACTGCAACAACAATAGAGAGAGAGAGAGAGAGAGAGAGAGTAAAGTATTAACACTATCCAGAATATCATAATGACACAAATTATAAAGTTTCATCTTTTGGTACTTCAAAAAAATAGTTCCTATGAAAATATAAGGGAGCTAAGCTCTGCTCTGAAGAGAAGCAGGGGCTTACTGAAGTGCTCTGAATCAACTTCCTATTTTTCATTTTCATGTCATGATGACAACTGAGCCAATATTTATTAATGTTGGAGACCAAGTTCACTGGCTCTTACATCGTTGTAAAGGCAAAGAAAATGTACATCCAGACTGGAGGGAAACTAAGTTCTGCAACATGTGTTGATAAAGACGAATCTGAGAAGGAAATGTCAGAACTAGAATGGACTCTTCAGGAGCTGGAAGATGATGGTAATGTGTTCTGCAAAGATGCCAAGTTCCATGCAAGGGAAAACTACCATCCCCTCCCTGCAACTATAAAAATGCTTTGGATGACTAGCTCATGACTCTCATGCAATTCAAGCAGGTGGAACTTCTTAGATATGCAAGTAGTTCACCGGTCCAATTAGAAGAGCCAAGAAATATAGATTACACAATCGAGCCAATGCACTCGTCACAAAGAGAAACTTCTTACTATTTTTACTAAGCCAACCGCCCCTACACCTGGCAAAGTCAACCCCCATACCTAGCTAAGTCAACCCCCACCCCCTTCCCCCAGGGGGCAATTTAATCTCAAATGGAACAAAGTGTGTTTTCCCAATAGGAATTCAAAACCCTTTGCAGTGCTCCTTCCCTAAAGATGTTTATTAATGCCTACCTCTGGCATTAATGGAAACCTACTGAAGTGGGATAATGAACTCAGCTGGACTTAAAGATCACTTCAACGGTTCTGACCTAGACAATAGACTAAAGCAGGCTTCTTTTGCAGCTAATATCACTGGTTGAACGAAACTATCAATTACTGCTTTCATGAGAAACTTTATCTGCCTCGAGATTAAGTTATTCATCGATGATCATAAATAGGACATAGTCAGGCTCACATTTTCTATCCTTGGGCCTTCTGAGGATGTTTACAGAAATAAAAGTTTTTGTTGCACACTAAATACTATTCTTCGTGTGTGCGCACGCACACATGGGCGCATGGTGCAAATGGAAGGAGCTTTTTACACGCGTGCACACGGACATGCACACACACGCATGAAGAAAATTGAAGTGATTGTGATCGCTGATTCAAACAATAGAGGCATGAGCTCAAGGCTATTAAAATACACAGAGAGATGGCTTCCCAAACAAATATTCAAAACGTGACCCCAACAACTGATTCAAACAATGTCTAGATGATAATCAAGAACCAGATCCAAGGACCATGGGACTTGGAAGCATCATTCAATCCATCACAAAATTTCTGAATTTTAAACAAGTAAGATCTATGTAATGCAGCAATGTAGCCAACTTCATTGTGGCTTACAGTGACATAGATTTTGAATCACTTTTTGAAAACACTAAACATCCCTATAGGGCTCACAGAGTAACTGGAAATGAGACAAAGACGTGTATCTAATTCAGAAGATACTTCCATAGTGCAAAATGGCTTATTACAAAAATCAAAAAAATATACAAAAGGAAGAAGATGTGGGACTGGAGAAAACAAGAGAAGTGACCTCTGTTCTTCTCTTTTCACTAGGCAAAAGATACTGCTCAACTGAGCATGACACAACCAATTTGCTTGTTTGATTCAAGTTATTCATTTCTACTTGGTGGAAGCAAAGAACTAGAAAAGATATGCTCAGCATTTAATTTTGTCTTCCTGTCCTCCGTTTCCTTGCAACAGAAGAAATAATAAGAGAAGTCCATTACCTTTCTTGTAGTTAGTCATGTTGAATATTTTTAGCTTTGTGTAGACACCCCAAAACCTTTTTGGTCGCACTTGATTAGGGTTTGCCAATAAACTAATTTGCTCCACAATCCAACCATCAGCCTGTAAAAATCACCATGATGCATATAATGAGGGTGAGAGTGAAGGAGAGAAAGAGGACTAAATGAGCTAAAACTATATCATTTTTTAACCAAAACCAAATTATTCAAATCATTAATACGGGTGCAGGAAAGCATTGCAAGAGTGTAAACTGTACTCTGCTTCTTACTTTCAAAAGCAAGTCTATACTTGTGGAGTTGAGCTCTTCTCACGACTCCTCTCCCTCAAGACATGTGGGCCAAAAGTGGGCCCACAACGATGATTCAATCCATTTATCTCATAGACACCGTAGAGAAGATTATATGTGCGAAAATTCAGCTTGATTGGATATCAATAAACAGTTCATTTTGTAAAACAAAATCTGATTTGTTCATGTATTCATCGACATCCGATCATGAACAATTCAGATTATCAGTGTGGGTCCGTTTCAAACCCACAAAATGAAGTCTTGAGGGGAGCTTATCCCTTCCAAATGGCACCCAAGCAAAACAAAATTAAACATTCATTTGGTTACGCAGAAAGCAAAAGAATATAACAGAAGTTACAACCTTGAATTGGATATTTCGATAAAGCAATAACCCTATCCACCAACGATTGAACCGAGCCTCCATAGGCATTTGTTTCTTTTCTTAAGACCAGGATAACTTATGAGCCTCGAAAATAGAATACATTTTTTTCTTGTCCTTCATTTTCTCAGAAGCCAAACAGAAGAACTGGCAATTAATAATCTGAAAAGTCCACCAAACTTCTACCCAGTGAGCAACAATCCCATATTCTTAGCTAGCTCTTTCTTTGTTTTGCAAGCAAGAAAATATAGCAACACTTGAAAATTAAAAAACCGGTTTGTACTTATTCCCAAAAAAAAAATTTTAAGAAAAAAAAAACTGCCCACGAACTGATTGAAAACAACATAAAAAGAAAACAAAGATCGAAATTGATTCCCTATCATTTTCTTAACTTTTCTTAGCAACAAACCAAACCGAGGAAGAAGAAAATCGACACCTGGAGGAGCTTCTTGGCATAGTCCGATACACCATCTGAGACGAGAACGACCCTGTCCTTGGTGGATAGGGTGTCCCGAATCGATTTCCCAAGAACTCGAACGCCCAGTAGGAACTCATCCCCGTAGAGAAGAGTCACGTACGCCTCCTTGGAGGACTGTCCAGTACAGATCGCGTGCTGAAACAGATTGAGTAGAATCAGAACAAGCCCTAATCTCCAGAAACCTAATCTCATCGCAACTGAAGCGAATTCGAGAGATCGGAGGGCGAGAAATCGGAGGGCGAGGGTCTGTGGGGAGAG
>JAOTRH010467216.1:1253-27528 GCA_034768845.1 Heliamphora exappendiculata | reverse complement strand
AAATTAAGAGTATATGCACTCATAATAACCATAGGGCGTGAATTAATTTATAAAGTGAGTATAAAATTGATTACCCAAACTTGGTCATATTCAATACACACAGAGTGTACTAGCACAATGATTTATAACAATTGTCAAAACAATTACCGTCTTCTGTAACCAAGAGAATTCTATTAAAATATTGTGCTACAGTCGTACCAATAATTTATCCAATTTCATCTAAATTGTGAGCCAAAAACTTATATTACATAAGTGTAGATACCCTAATTTGACCAAGCCGAATCTTAAGCACTCGTCTCGAATAATCCCTAATGACGAAAACATGAAAATTATGCTCAAGGATACTCCCAAGCAAGCAAAGTCAGGAATTCGATTCAAAACCCAAGCAACCACCAAAAATCTTTAGGCTGCAACATCCATGTTCCTCACGGCCGCCACCTTTTTTCAAAACTCTACAATAGGCCGCGTCATTACCCTCACAACTGCCAACTTTTTGTGATCCTAGAGCAGGCCACGACTTTTCTTTGTCACGGCCGCTACCTTTTTGAAACCCTAAATCTAGTTGCGACTTTTAAGGTCACGACCTACTATATTCGTACAATAAAGGTCACGATCGGCACTATTCGTACAACTAAAGGTTACGACTGCTAGTTTGACACCTTTTTGGTAGGTGGCAGCATTTCAGATGATGTCTAGGTTGCCTCCTTAGCTATAAAAAGGCACCTATTTCCACAGAAATCAAGAAGAGAAAAACAGGGATACCGATACTCTGCCAAATCCGATTCCCACCCGATATTTCAATATGCCTGATACTTATACCACACGCTTTTGAGCCTAGTTCGTGACTTTTCTTACATTAGTGGGACTTGGAGCACGAATTATTTGGCGATTTTCTTCTTTCACATTCGAGAGGACGTTTGAGGCTGTTATCTACACTAGGTAACCTTAGAAAAATTGTGATGTTTCTTTAAACCCTCATCTTCTCTCTCCCGAAAATGTCATAGTTAAAGTTTTCATTCATTATTTCTATTTTTATCAACCATGTTCATGTGACCTATCATTAAAAATATTATGCCTATAACTCTCTATAATGCGTAAAATAGCATATTTCAACCCATTTCGTATTCATTGGCACACTTAACACATAAAAATACCTCTATGATTTTAAAAACCTGACGGCCGCAACCCTTGGTTGTCACGGCTATGAGTTATTTTGACCATATTATTATGGCCGCTACTTATTTACTTTTGGCCGCAACTTTGCTTCTTATTTACTACGCCCGTGAGCATTATGTGAGACTAGAAGTATGAAAACTACAATTAAAGCCTTATGTTATCTTTTTTTAATGTTTTATCTATCCTGTCTTGAGACTTATGTTGCTGTTGGAATAACATATAGAAAATCCAACCTTCATGAAGTGGGTTGTGGTTTCTATTTTTTACACCCCATCCCTTTGAGTCCCCTTGGACCTTACATGTTGAACACCCCTTTGGACCTCAAAAATACCTTGGCCGCAACTGTGGTTGTTACAATCATGACCTTTTGCATCTCCTTTCCCAAAAATACTATAGCTTGGTTGTTACAATCATGACCTCAAAAATACCTTGGCCGCAATACATTGCAGCTTCCATGTATTTTGTCACGGCCGTGTATTTTTTAACTTATTTTGTCACAGCCGCAACATTATTTGCTGTGGCTGTGAGTTCTGTTATATATCCAGTAGCTTAAAACAGTATTTGAACCACCCATATTTCTTCTATATAATATGTAAACAGCATGCGAGAGACAGAAACTGTATTGCATGACCTTTAAGCATTTTTCTTGTTTAATTTGAACTTTCATGGTATGTTTTTCATTTTTCCTTGCTCAAACGATAGGTGCGTCATGTTTAGAAATGACAACTAAGTTGCATGACCTCTTAGGATTGTAGTTAGGCTTTTTCTTCATTGTTTGCTTTTGTTTGAACTCTCTTTAACCTCCTATTCTGTATATATTATATTTAAAAAGTTTAAAACAAGAACTAATATTGAAAAAATAGATGCCAACCTTACAATTGGAAAAAAATGGTGCCTAACACTTTCCCTTTTCGTACCTTAGCCCTCGAACCTTCTTTTTCTCTGGTTACTTTTTTTTTTATAAAAAAAAAAGACCCATGGCCCCTTTTTATTTTTCTTGATTTTTTTTAAAAATCAAGTGGCAACTCCATTTTTCTTAAAACGTGCTCGGATATCATAGATTTTCTATTATAAAAAGAAAATAGTATTTTTTTAAAAATAATGGATATCCGACGCAACCGTATCATTTACCATTTTGTTTTTCTTGAGCGCACTCCAGAAAAACGCTCACAACAAGAACATTTAATTTGGTCTTTTGTGTACAAGCCGAACTCTACACAACAGATTAAATATTATGTAAAATAAAGAGCATCTATGCACCACATTAAATAAATAATAAAATTCATACATTGCTTTTTAAGATTCTCATAAAATAAAAAAACTAATTTTATTAATAAATAAAATTAAATATTAAAATCAAAACTACGATTTTTAGTATGCAACCCTAACAATCTCTCACTTATACTCAAAATTATGTTGCCAGACATCTGACTCTCTTGCCCTCTACATGACTGTCAAAAGTCTTAACTGGTAAACTCTTTGTAAAATAATCTACAAGGTTACTTACTGATACAACGTTGGTTCGATATTCAATGCTTTTACCTAAGATTAGACTGATATTTGCTAACCATGTCAACAGAAAATTAGATGTCGATTCTAGTCCAAAGCATAGCATACATAAGGCTTCCTACTATCGAAGCATAAGGAACTGCTTCATCTTCTCTATCCCAATAGGTATCTTAGGACACTGATCATTGGGTAGAGTGATTACATATCTAAAAAAGAGAAACTATTTTTTGAAATCCTGCATGTTAAACCAATAAGGACTATATCAATATAAGTAGCTTGTGATAAGTCTAACATTTTTAACTTTTGATCTCGCATAAGCCTGATCCCAAGGATGTGACTAACTTCTCACAAGTCTTTCAAATTGAGCTAGCTGAATAACCATACTTTCATCGAAAATAATACCCCACATCATTTTTGATGAGCAAGATATTATCCACGTAAAGTACTATAAATACCACCATGCTTTCATCACGCTTCTTGTACACACATGACTCGTCAAGATTTTAATCAAAATTATAAAACTTAATGGACAAATCAAACCAAGTATTCCAAGACCTAGAAGTCTACTTAAGTCCATAAATAAATCTCTTAAACTTGCACAACATGTGCTATTAGCCATTTACTATGAAATCGTCTAGTTGTACCATATAGATACACTTGTCAAGACTTCCATTAAGATAAGTTGTCTTAACATTCATTTGCCAAATTTTGTAATCGAAAAGAGCTTCAATGAATAAGAGAATCCAGATAGATTTAAGCTTGGATACTGACGAAAATGTCTCTTATAATCGATCCCTTCTTTTTTAGTAAACTTTTTTACAACAAGCCTAGATTTGAAGATTTTTACCTTTTCGTATGCTACTGTCCTCTTATAGATCCCCTTGCATCCGATGGATTTTATCCCTTCAAGTAATTTTACAAGTTTTCATACCTAATTAGAGTACATAGACTCCATCTCTGAATTCATAGCCCTTTTCTATAATTTTACATCTTTATCTGGAGTGCTTCGCTATAGTTATAGGGTTTAGTATCCAATTTTTCCAGGATTATATCAATAGATTCTTCCAAGAACATGTACTGATCAGGTTGACGAGCAGCCCAACCACTACGACGAGGCACTACCTGCATTTGTGTACTAGCAGTGACACGCTATGCTGATTCTGAAACATGTGCACCATCATCCATATGCTCTTCTAGTTGTAAAACCAGCATGTTAGTGGTAACATCCCAATCTGGTTCAAGATCCGCACATATATCCCAATAATCCTCCCACTACAACGAGGCAATGAGATATTGATGACACTTTCACGTGACGCTTCTCCCGTACTACTAGTATTTTCTCTCAACTCTTTCAGATCATTTCTACTTTTAGGCTTGTGGTCCATGACATAATCCTATTCCAAGAATTGAGCATTGGTACTAACAATGACCTTATGATCCTTAGGATTATAAAATAAACCACCGTTCGTTGCCTTAAGATATCCAACAAATAAACATACTGTTGCTCTATGTTACAACTTATCTTTGTTCGCTTTCAGCATGTGTGTTGGACACTCCTAAATCCGAATATGTCTCACACTAGGCTTACGCGCGGTCCACAATTCTGTGGGAGTACAAAGTACTGACTAGAAGGTACCAAATTCAGAATATAAGCTGATGTCTCTAATGCAAATTCCCAAAATGAATCGAGTATATCCGAATAACTCGCTGTTGATCTCACCATCTCCATAAGAGTTATAATCTTTCTTTCTGCTACACTATTCTACTGTAGAGTATCTAGTGTAGTCAATTGAGATATAATCCCCTCTTCTGACAAATAATCCCTAAAGTCTCCAAAGAGGTATTCACCACCTTGGTCAAACTATAGTGTCTTGATACATATTCCTAAATGCTTCTCTGATTTCACCTTAAATAATTTGAGTTTCTCAAAGCATTTAAACTTATGGTTCATCAAATAAATGTATTCAAACCTCGAGTAATGGTTAATAATAGCTATAGAATACTCAAAGTCTCCTCTAGCCCGGTTAGTGATAGATCCACATAAGTCAGAGTGAATCAATTCCAACGGTTCTTTAGCTCTATAGTTTTTAGCCAAAAATGGCCTCCTGGTCATTTTACCCTCCATACAAATTTTACAAACTAGAAGTGCATCCACTTCTAATGAACTCAAAGGTCGATTTTCAACCAGTCTATTTTTTCTTTTTAGATTAATATGACTTAGGCATAAGTGCGAAAGATACTTTAGTTCATTAAAAAAGATTTTTTTATCTTAAATGGTGATTTAGATGTACTATTTAATTCATTTAGTTGCAGTGTATGAGATATATCTTCCACTAAAAATGAAAATTAAATTCCTTCTAATGGAAGGTACATAAAGACAATATCCAAATATTAAAATCCTATCATTACTAAAACTAAGGGTGAAATCTCCCACTACAGCTGCTGCCATCCTTGTATTATTAACCATGTATAGATAAATCTCTCAATCACTATGTTGTCTGGCTTCTTAGAACATTTGTAAAGAATTGCAAATATGATTAATGGCTCCCGTATATACGCACTAGGTCCCGATATATAACACTGCTTAACATGTTTTCACAACTAGTGAATAGAAATTGCCTTTGTTATTCTACTTACCATGATAAACTGGACATTATTTCTTTCAGTACCTTATCTGTTTGTAGTAAAAACACTTGCCTGTTAGCTTTTTCACACTAACTTTAGACCCATTAGCTGCCTTTGCACATGTGCCTCTCTATTTCTGAACTTTTTTCTTCTTCTTGCCTTTCAGCTTAAAGGAAGAACCATTTCAGGAACAAGCACATTTTCTGGCTTTCGAAGAACACCCTCAACTGCTTGATGTTTTTTAAGTAATTATTCCTAGGAAAAACTAAGTTTGTTCATTGTGTAATTAAGGCATAAATGATTAAGACTATCAGGAAGCAATTGGACTATGATATTGATTTGGGTTTTTTCGTCAATCTCAGTTCCAAATATCTATAGTTCATTCAGAAAATCAATTATCTTTAGAATATGATCCATAACTTGGGTACCTTCAGCCATGTTTGTGTTTTTCAAAGATTTCATGATCACTTGCCTAACAGCACGGTTTTGATCCTTAAACATCTCTTTGAGGTTCATACTCATGTCATAGGCAATGGGTATAGACTCATACTGATTCTACAATACATTTGACATGAAAGCCAAAATATAACAGCGAGCCATCTGGTCAACCTTTTGCCACTTATGATAAGCCTAGGTTTCCTGTTCGATTTTTCCATCATTAGGTACTAGTAGACAAATCTCAGACAACACAAACTTAAAGTCCTCAGCAAAAAAGGATATCTAAGTTTCTTTTTTAGTCAACATAATTAGGACATGTGAATTTTTTTCTTTGAGTATAGACGCAAGTGGATTGAAAGCTATTTTATCCTAAAAATCACATAATTAAAACCATTAATTATGATGAGAAAAATTTTAAATTTTATTTTAAAATTGATTCCCTCTACCATTTTAAAAAAAATAGCCAATAGTCTGGTACACCGTGAATAGCATGCCTCGATGGGAAGGAAGTCTACTATTCATCGTTTGTCCAAACTGACTAATTCTTATTAATTTTACTATCTATGCAAGACCTTGTCAAGTAAAATTAAATAGCTGACGTAGTTTAACTAATTTGGCTGTCGAATTACAAAATTTACCTGTAGAGTTTGGTTCTGTAAAAACTTATAAGATTTTTTAAAGGGGTATCATCAGTCCTAACTTTTTGGAACGTAAATTTCGTCAATAATTAATATTCACCATATAATTAATATTATTATTCAACTCACCGGGATTATAGACCCACAAAAGATCGCACTCTCTAATGAATCAAAATAATAAATTAATATTAAATATACTCAAATAATAATTATTTTGAGATTAAGAGTATAAGTATTCATAATAATCATGTGGTTTGAATTAATTTATAAAGTCAGTATTAAATTAATTACACCAACTTGGTCATGTTCAACACATACAAAATGTATTAACACAATATGTTGGAACAATTATCAAGACAATTATCGTTTTCCGTAATCAAGACAGACTAAAATATTGTGGTACAATTGTACCGATGATTTGTCCAATTCCATCTAAAGTGTTAATCTAAAATTTATATCGTACAAGAACCTTTAATCTAGTCTTTTGTGCATAAGTCGAACTCTACATACTAAATTAAATATTATATAGAATAAAAGATATCCATGCATCACATTAAATAAATAATAAAATACATACATTGCTCATTAAAATTCTCATAAAATCGAAAGACTAATTTTGTTAATAAATAAAATTAAATACGAAAATTAAAACTATGATTTTTAGTATACAACTCTAATATTAATTCCATTGTTAATATTTTTTTTATAATTTTTCTAAACAAAATGTCAAAAACTATTATTATGCAAAATTTCTAACCTTTGTGATCATGCACAAATTTTATGAATCAAATAATACCACAAAAATTATATAATCATGTGAATAGAACTGAAATTAAATTCACAATAATTTATCGCAAAATGTCAAAGATCATGAAAAAAAACCAAGTAAATAAGTGTATATCTGTGTACGCTCTCTTAGTAATTATTAATTCCAAATTCGATCCTCGTTGTGATCGATATTCCTCAATCACATTCAAAAATTCAAAAAATAACACTCACTAAAAATTAAATCAAATAAGTTTCCAAATGTATATATGTTGAAAAAAGACGATTGTTCACCCTAAAAAAGAATTTTATATATTTTTATATTTTTTTTGCTTTTATCTGTGGCTTTCACACTAATGCAAAAAGTAAAATAATATGCGCATAGGTAGCCCTTTACTGAAGCCTTATACGAAAATGTCTTTCTTTCTTTCTTTTCTTTTAAGGGAAAACCAATGGAAGATAATATAATGGATATAGTAATAGATATCAACATCAATAAGAAGATCTTACCGCCATGATCAATCTAACATGTAATTTAAAAAATAAATTGAAAAAGATCTATAGAAAAATTTAATCATATGTGTGGATAACTTTCATTAATAAAATCAAATGTGCCGAAATAATACATAGTTTGTAATAATTAAAGACACCACTTTTAATAAAATGCCACTTAAATTTGAAGAAAACATACACTTTTATATTTTAAAAAGTTTAAGGCATGCATCATCGCCATCATATAAACTTAAACACAAAAATCAAGATACCATGCAATCAGCATAATTAAAAAATAATAATTTTTTAAAAAATATGTTCAACTTTTTTATCCTTTTTGTCTTTTAAAAAATATACAATTCGAATCTCAATTAATTGAAGTTGCCTATTATTTGCTCGAAAATACTTATCACCGCTTGAGCAGTAACCTAGTAAAGACGAATTTTGCATTGTTTGCACTGCTTAAAATTGCTCCAGTTTATTGTATTTCACGGTTCGAGTATTTGTCTTTTGGTCATCCAAAGTCATAAATTCTCAATACTATATATAAACTTTCAATACTAAAATTTCAAAACAAAAGAAATTCTTACACAATATAACTCCAAACAATCAATGGAATTTTACAATGACAAGAAATCTAGGATATAAGCCAACTTAATTCTAGCAACATATAAACTTTACATTGAATAGAAATTGACAAACTTAACAAGGACTCAAAATCCTAACAAGATCTTTTCTATAATCTTATCGATAAAATTCTAATAGATTTAGATTTTCATTTTTTTTCTAGGTACCAATTCTAATAGGATTAGGTTTTAATTTGTTTTAACCATAATAATAATAATAATAATAGTAATAATAATAATAATAATAATGCTTTGGGCATTACAAATATTTTAGGAATTTATGTTTTAATTTGACATTTTGTCTTTTCACTTTTTGTATTTTTGTCAAACGGATTATATTGACTTTTTTTTAAAATTGTTTTTGGCCAAAAAATCAAAAAGATTTGTTAGCCAATCAGGGCCTGAATATTTACTCTTAATAACTGTTCTCATATGTGTAAACTCTTGTTTAATTAGGATTCACTAATAAATTTGTAAATGTGAACCAAGTTTTAAAAAATAGTAATCACAACTCTTTGAGCATGAACATTGTTGCGTACGAAATGCCATTCTATCATTTGGACGAAATTTTATGTAACCATGTGGGGAAGCGGTTAAAGGTCAACACTAGTATTCCTCAAGATTTTCTTAAGACTTTATTGCATGTAGTTAAGGTGGGTTTATAACGATAATTTAAATTATTTATTTTTTAAATCATGCAAAAATAATTATTTATACAAAAAAATTAATAATTTGATCAGATATTAATAAATATACAACTTATATATGGTTTTTTTTTTTACAAAATGAACTACTTTTGTTTAAATTGCATTATTTTAAACTATTTATTTTTTAAAATAAATGTGATATGTTCATATATATATCGATATCCAATCAAACTGAATTTTTACATTAATACTCTATTTTGTAGGATCTACTAAATGAATTATTTGAATTATTATTGTAGACACATACTAAATTCATAAAATAGAATCTTGAGAGTAGCTTCATCCTCCGCCTGTAATCCCTCCAATCTAATCCCTCCAATCTAATATATAGAAGTATATGAGTATACATAAACATACAAATATCCATATACAAATACATATATCTAAAAATGTATCTCACAATTTCAAGAGATAGACGAGCTGATACAATATTAATAGAGTTATTCTCTTATTCTATTGAATTAATTAACCAAATGACTGGATAATTATTAAAATAAGTTGGTCACATAGCATTATTAGAGTTGCTAAAAGACCACACCTAAAGGAATACAGATTTTTGATTCTAACACTTCTTAATTTGTTGGGGTCACATCCCAAAATTACTATATTACTATAATATTGTAGAGTCTTCATTTTATCCAATTTATGCGTAAGACAAAACGTAGATAAATAAAAAATTTCTACACAAAAGTTCTCGTCAAAAAAGAAAAAAAAAATCTCACATGCTTGAGATAGCTAGCTAGATCATTGAAACATCTTATTATGATATGTTGACGCAGTGAAAATGGGGGCAAAAAATCAAATCATAGAGGAAAAACAGAAAGGAAGCGTGCAATTCAAGCAAGTAAATTAATCTGAAACCTCCTCAAGGTCGTCTCCCGCATGTGCTGAAACCAAGCTATGGCTACTGCGTTGCCAACTGATATCAACCCTAAATATTTAAAATTTTATTTTTAATTTAATAAAAAATTATGTATGATTTATTATGTTTATGCTAATAATAATGCATAATAAACTTGAACCGTCCAATCGGATTTAATGATCCCAAGAAGAAGAAGGTTTATTAGCTGTTTTTCAAAACCTTGCGTTTAGAACAATTAAATATCTCATAGTTTTATGATTTGTTAATTTCTCGGGATCGTTTATTGCTTTCAACAGTGTGACAAAAACCATTCGCAGCGGAAGAGCAAACAAACGCGCCTGTTGAGCAAGTGATTGCATTGCACCCCGTGCATGGACTTAATAAATCAACCGCTCCAAATTTTCTACGCCAACAGTTGAAACAATTAGCAGTGGGGATCGAGCCCCTTTGGGGCCGGGCTGAAAGCCACCTATCTATTTTAAACTTCATTAAAATTTATAATTTTATCTATATTTTTTAATATATTTCTTTTTTTTGATAGGTAAAAAAAATGGTAAATTACACATATATCCCTTGTATTTAAGGGTAATAATACTGATACTCCTTCTATTATCTGAAATATCATTGCACTTACTTATATATTCTTATTTTTATAACACTTAGATCCAAAAATTACTTTCTGTTAATTTTTCAAACGAAAATAACTGTGCATTAATGTTGAAATAGTTTTTAAATTTTTAAAAAAATTTTAATTACAAAATTTTATTTTTTAAAGATTCTATTGATGGGACAAATAAAAAAATAGAAATTTTTAATTAAAAAATAAAAAATTACTAAATACAATAAGTAACATAAAATTTAATTTATTAATTTATTAATTTATTTTTATTTTTAAGTTTTTAATTTTGATAAAAAAAAATTTATTTTCTTGGTGAGATAAGAGGAATTTAAAGATTTTAGATTTTAAATAATTTAAGGGAGAGTAGTACTGAACATATATATTTCAAAATTTTAGATATAATATTTAAATTACTTAACTATAGTAATTTTAAAGTTATTTATTATATAACAAAATAAGTTAATTAAATATTATTATCTGTATTAGTGTAGTATTCTTTTTCAAATCATATTACTAGTTAATTTTTAAAACATATTTGTTGTGATAACATCATTTAATCAAATTATTTTGATTTTTCAACTCCTCTCATCTCACCGAGAAAATAATTTTTTTATTAAAATTAAAAACTTAAAAATACAAATAAATAAATTAATAAATTAAATTTTATGTTACTTATTTTTGTATTTAGTAATTTTTTATTTTTTTATTTGTGACATCAAGAGAATATTTTTAAAAAAAAATTTATAATTAAACAATAAAAAAATTAAGAAAATTAAAAAAAACTGTTTCAACAGTGATATACAGTGATTCCCATTTGAAAAGTTAACGGAAGTTAACTTTTGGACCTAAGTATTATAAAAATAAAAATATAATAGAGTGTAGTGATATTTCAGAAAATAGAGAGGGTGTTAGTGTTATTACCTTAAATATAAGGAGTGCAGATGTAATTTACCCTAAAGAAAAATATTATATCCACCACCTAAACAAAAAAAACTTTAGACATTGATTTGTACGTAAGAGTGCTGATCAAATCCTACAAAGTATGTTTCGCTAACCCTTGATTATGTGCTTACTAATATATTTTAATAGTATTTCAGTATTAGCATAAAAAGAAGTAAGATGGTTGAAAAATTAGCTAAAATAGATCAAAAGTCGTAAAAGATCAATAATTCCAATATGGAAGCGAAAGGATCAAAATAGTATTGTTTTGCATCATCAGGAGTGGCTTCGAGGAGAAAATTGTGTAAAATATGACAAAACAAAAAAGAATGACAAAATGGAAATTTTCAAAGAAGTTGCATCCATACGGAATTGGTCCAACAAGAATCACGTCTGGACGGTGTTGTGACAGAGAAGTTTATGTGATTATTATGTCCTGACAGACGTCCAGACAAAACATTGGCAGAAAGATTTGCATTCGGACTGAAGCTACCAGCGTCCGGACGAAGTATAAAAGCGTCCTGACGAAGTATAAAAGTGTCCGGACAAAACATTCGACGTCCAGACGGTGCGCACAGGAGAGTTGGACTTGAAGACTGAAATTGCTAGCGGAAAGCTCACCTACAAATAGATGGCTTGGCCTCCTTAATGGGGGATCTGAGGTTTTAGAAGATAAAGGATCGGGGGAAGGTAGGAGGCCAATTTGGAATGCCCGAGACGTGTCAAGAAGTTGAAGACGGAGACTCGGGACTATGTTCTTCTTCAACTTTTCATGCTTTCTAGTCGCAATATGAGCGGCTAATATTCTTCTTCCTAGGGGATGATGAACCCCTAGTCGATATCTTAGTGTAGTTCAGATTTCTATTTCTTTTTTATTTGGATTCAATTCGTTGTATGATTTAGAGACATTGATGTTTAATCAACAAGCTTTTAATTTAATTATCTAGGTTCCATTTTTATTTTTTGTGATTATAATAACGAGATCATGTAATTGTTTTATGTTCTTATTTTTATTCATACGTGAGATATCTTATGCTAAGATAAGACGGGTCGTGCCGGGATCACTCAGATGATGCGTGCCACGTCTAAGATAGGATATGCCGGGTTTGGATTCAATCTTATCCCCTTGATAATTCGTGTCAGTGTTGTAGTCGTAATCGAATTGAATTGAATCAAATGAAACTAAAATACTGGTTAGGATAGATTCAAATCCTTAGAAAATATTTTCTCATATAAATCAAATCTTTTATTTTTAGTTTACTTTAATTTTAAAATTTTAAATTAAAACAAACAAATCTTTTTTATAAAAGAGAATTGTATAATATTTTAAGTTGTGAAATTGTAATTCTGCCCCAAAGTCCATGAGAAAAGATACTTTAACTTAACCACTATTCTACTAAATAATAGTTAATTTTAAAATTTTAAATATTTATTTTGGTACGGTATGACAACGAACCAGACATACACTCCAAGAGAGTAAGACCAAAATCCAAACATAAACCCAAGGGAAGAGACTCAAAAAGACAAAAGAAAAAAAACAAAACACAAAAACCAACAGCAACACCCCAAAGCCAACAGCAATAGACCCTAATCCAACACTCGATCAACATCAATAAACCCAAATCAACACTTAAAACCACAAAGCCGACACTACAAAACCAGCAACACCCAAAAACTAACATTGTTTGCTCAGCAAATTAGCCATCCAACAACTCTAACAGAAGCTCTAATAATTGGTTCCGTAGTACAGATGCATCAAACTCAACACCCACCACCAAGGTTATGCCCAAAACTCTGCAGTTCCTTCCCAATCAGACCAAACCAAATTAGCCATACCATCCAAACATCAACCATTCCTTCCTCCTTATCTCCATTCTTCCCAACCCCCTATCTGTCACGCGCCAAAACCTGAGTCACATGAATCACCTAAGAAAATTAGTTTTGAGATACCAAGATCCATCAAAACTACCCGAGCCAAGACGGGACATGAACATAAATTAAAGCAAGCTTAAAACCTTTGAAAAACGTACTACCAAAAGTTTATTTTATATAACATAACAATCCAAAAGAATAAGGTCATGGTCTCCGAGAGTCAAGTTTTAAAACAAATAAACAAAATTTTTAGAAAATTGTCCAAACCGCTCGAGTGGACCTTGTAAGCCCATTGGGTTTTCATCAAAACACAACAATAGAATGTTTTCCATGACAGCTCGAGCGATCCGTCGAGCGGTCTGACTCTAGACCATTTTTCAAAATACAACCTTTGAAAGCTCAACAGTTAAAATTTTTCCCACATTTTGAAAGGTGCCAAGGCACACCCATGCCAACCAAAACATACTAAAACAGGATTCGAAATCCTCCCTCAAGACACAAAACTTGATATAAGACATATAAACAACAAAAACGGCAACCGAACGTTGAAACCAACTAAAAAAAATCGTAATACATGACTACGAAAAACAACAACCAACCCACAGTTCCTCTCACAAATCATACAACATACATGCATTGAATCTAAAGGTCTCGCGGCTTACAAAACATGCTTTCAAGCCGAAAACATAAATTATTTTTACATTATCTAACAACAAGCATTGGTAACCACCGATCAACCAAACTACTACAAATAAAAAAAGAGTTTTTGTCTTCACCTCCACCAAGGCTCCCCTAGATCAACTCACATGATCAAGTTCACCTGAAAAGTTTTTAAATCCCACAACGTGAGCCGAAATCCAATAAGAACAGACTATAATGCAGTAAAAGCAAGATATACAATCACATAGTATAGAAATGACTTGACTTCACATGCCTCAAAATGGTTTTTCATCCTTAAAACCACACATTTTCCTGTAATTCAAATAACATCCAATAGTTTAAGAAAACATAAACAAAATGTTATTTTCAACTCGGTTTCGATAATCGACAATGATTCTTATGCACTGACTCTGTCACATAGGGGACAAATGTAGCAATTATAGACTCTCGCCTATTAGCCTAGGTTCAGGACAATCTAATGACCCGCTAAGTAATGACAAGTTCTATATTCTATACAGGGTTACAACAACAAACGCCTCCTAATGTGACAAACATTTTATTTACAGGGACTAGCCCGAAAGAGCGAAGCACCTACTTTTGCAAAGTTTTTGAGCTTTCACCGAGGAACAATTTTTGCCCAAGTACACACACACATTGTTACGCCACATCTATGAAATCATTACAAACACGTAGCTCACTAAGAAAACGTTTGTAAATACGCACTGTTAGATACAAAACGTTCAACGGCATTCTGCCACATCATCCATTTAACCTTGGAGACCAACCAATATTTTTAAAATATTTTCACCACTTCAATCGAACTGTTTAAAAATCACGGCTCAATCCCAAGGGATGGCCCCAAACCTCCAAAATTAGGTTTTCACCACCTTTACATAAATCTCTCCGATTTTCAAAATTCATCATTTCAAAAACCACGGACACACGTCCACCAACTTTGTAGTAAACCATAAAAATGAAAAACATGATTTTTGTCCAACCAAAAATTGTTTAAACACAAAGTCCAACATTTATAGCATTTTAAAATAGTAGAAAATGCAGATAATCATAGTAGCACCCTTTTAAAACAAGATAGTCTAGAAACCTCTCTTTGAGAGTTAAAACTTGAAGCTTTAGACATCAACAAAAAACCAAAGTCGTCGAAATGAGATAAGGTAGAGGATATGGTTTGGGTTCTCAAGAGAGAGTTTTCTAATTTTCTACTCCGACATCCGACAGAACCAGTATTGAAATTAACGTGCACTCTAAGCCAACACATGTATAAAACATATAGAAACACACTTCTTATCACTATTAAAATGATAACCAACACTTTACATAAAGGAGATATAAAAACAAAGGGACCAGGTCTCACAACTCTTCCCCCGTAAGGAATTTTTGCCCCAAAAATTCGCTACAAGGTCAAGAAGAAAACAACCCTGGGTACCTGGCACGGATTTCATACTCAAGATCCCACATAGCTTCCTTAACTCTGTGATAAAACTACAGAACCTTAATATAGGCAATGGTCCTCCCTCTTAACACTTGCTCCTTCGTATCCAAAATTCTCATAGGTTGTTCCTCAAAAGATACATCATCATCCACTCGCAACTTAACCTAATCCAAGACATAGGACAGGTCATGGTCGTACTTTCGAAGCATAAAAACATGAAACACGTTATGTACAGATAACAACTGAGGAGGCAAAGCCAGACGATATGCCACCTCCCTAATCCTCTCTAGGATTTCAGACGGCCCAATAAAACTTTGCGATAACTTCCCACTACGGCTAAATTTCATCAAACCTCGACGTACCTAGACCTTCAAAAACACGTGGTCTCCCACCTCAAACTCGAAAAGCCTTCTTCTCTGATCGGCATAATTCTTCTGATGACTCTGGGTCCTCATTAAACGTTGGTGGATCATGATGATCTTTTTTGATGTCTTCCGCACCAAGTCAGGTCCCAACACAGCTGCCTCTCTCGCATATTTCCAACACACCAGTGACCTACATGGCCGAGCCTCGAAAGGCGCCATTCTAATGCTAGATTGATAACTGTTGTTATGCGCAAACTCTACCAACTGTAGATGATCCTTCCAAGAACCTTGAAAATTAAGCGCACAAGCTCTCAATATGTCCTCCAAAATCTATATAGTACGCTCGGACTTACCGCCCATCTGAGGATAAAAAGCAGTGCTAAAAAGCAAATTCATCCCCAAAGCTACCTGAAGACTCTGCCATAAGCACGACGTAAAGCGCAGGTCTCGGTAAAAAACAATAGACACAGGCACTCGATGCAATCAAATAATCTCACCGACATACAGTCTGCTCTACTTGTCCTTGGAATCCCTCACACGAATAGAAAGAAAATGCACAGACTTCGTCAGTCTGTCAACCACAACCCAAATAGCATCATGCCTCTTAGGCGATCTAGGAAGTTCAGATACAAAGTTTATCGTGAAATTCTCTCATTTCCACTCTAACACTGGCAACAGCTTTAACAATCCTGTTGGCCTTTGGTGCTCTACCTTCACTTGCTGGCAAGTTAGGTATCGAGAAACGAACTGAACTACATCCCTCTTCATTCCCTTCTGCCAAAACTGTCGGCGCAAATTGTGGTACATCTTGGTGCCTCTTGGGTGGACTGTAAGACAAGAATGGTGAAAATCATATAGCACATTGTTGTGGTATGATTCTGACATAAATACTCTCCCAGCAAATGTCAAACTCTAATTCAGACTCACAACCCATTTTATGGTGTCTCTCCTACTGCTAACACGATCGCGTAACATCTGAGCCTCCTAATCTGTCTGTTGAGCCTCTAGCACACGAGCAACCAACAAAGGTCGTGAAACCACTAAAAACAAAGTCGCACCCTCCTCTGTCTCCCCGAGACACAAATCAAACTCAACAACCTCCTTGAGCATGTCCCATTTTTGTATGGCAATAGTAGCTAATGAACCATAAGATCTTCTACTAAGAGTGCCGACCACAACATTAGCCTTTCCCGGGTGATACTGAAGGTCAAAATCGTAGTCCTCCATAAACTCCATCCACCGTTGCTAGCGTAGATTCAGGTCCTTTTACGAAAATAAGTATTTTAAACTCCTATAATTCGAGAAAACCTTAAAATGTTCACCGTACAAATAGTGCCACCATGCTTTCAAGGTGAAAATCACGGCTGCCAATTCCAAATCATGTGTCGGATAGTTCTGTTCACGAGTCTTCAACTGTCGAGATCCATAAGTCGCAACCTTAACCTTCTGCATTAGGACAAATCCCAAGCCATCATGCGACGCATCACAATAAATTGTATACCCCAAACCTCATTTCGGAATAACCAATATTGGTGCACTTATCAACATTTTCTTCAGTTCTCGAGCGTACAAACCCTTTATCAAGTAATTTCTGAAGTTGTACCTTAAGCTCTCGCAACTCTGTTGGGACAAAATGATAAAATGGCATCAAAATAGGAGCGACTCTCAGAATAAGATCAATAAAAAAACTCCACCTCACGACTCGGTGGCAATTTAAATAAATCATCTAGAAAGACATCTAGATAGTCATAAACCACAGGGAGAAACTCCACTCGAGCCCTAATAACCTCGTCCAACATGAGAGCAGAGATGAGGAAACTAAGGTTTCCTCGATTTCGTGCAACACCAGGCATGGACATTAAACTCTCGTCCTGTTCACCCACGAAACAAAAGTAATCACCCTCAGGTATAGAAATCGATACCCTTTGTCGATCACAATCGATATAGGTGGGAGGGTTGGTATACTGAAAATCATATTTTTAGTATTTAATTTTTTTTTAATAAAATTAATTTTTTATTTTATGAGAATTTTAATGAGCAATGTATGTATATTATTTCCTTAATATGCATTGATATCTTTTATTATGTACAATATTTAATCTAGTGTGTAGAGTACGACTTGTACACAAAAGATCAGATTTTAAGTTCTTGCAGAATATAAAATTTATGTTAACAGTTTAGATGAAAATGCACATACCATCGGTACGACTGTAGCACAGAGTTTTAGTAGGCCTGTCTTGATTACGGAAAACTGTTAAAAGCGTCGTCTATTGTTCCGACTCTATGTGCTAGTGCACGTTGTGTGTATTGAACATGACACATTAGGATAATTAATTTTATATAATTATATAAATTAATTCACACCCCAAGGTTATTATGAATAGTACTTATGCTTTAAATTTTGAAATAATTATTGATTTACGTATATTTAATATTCGTTATTTTGATTTATTAGACAGTGCGATCTTACGTGGGACTATATTCCTAGTGAGTTGGATAACGATATTATTTATATGGTGAATATTAATTATTGAGAGAATCCACATCTCGAATGATCAGAATTGACGATACCATCTTAAGGAAACTTATAAGTTTTGACCAGACCAAATCTTGCAGGTAGATTTGATTATCCGGCGGTCAAATAAGTTAAGGGAAAGGGTTTAAAGAATTATAAGATACCGATTAAATTAAATTATCAGTAATTAAATTTAATTGGTGGGTATCGAGAATCTTAATGTGGAGAGAAATGTTAAGCATTTAATAATAGGAGCTTAATGCAAGATGGTCTTGAGATTGTGGGTCAGAGTGCAATTATAATTTTTTAGTGGTATAAATTTTAATTTAGTGTTTCATGAAAATTACAGAAACTGCTACAATATTTTCATAATTGCAAATACCGCTATGAGATTTGCTTAATTGCGAAAACTGCTAATACGTATTTGTGTTTTACTAGAAGTCTGACTCATAATTACTCCACAGATCCTTACTGTAGCCCTATAAATATGCGGGTAGGCAGAACCAATTTTATAATTTGTTTTCAAGACTAAAGCTATCTTGGTTCTGCTGGTACGAGTTCTTGAAAGGTTATAGCTCACACTATGTCTGGGAATAACATAAGAAAATATAGTAAAAGGTCTAACGGGAGCTTGAACTCAGAATAAAAAATATAGTTGAAGATTTGATCGGTAAAATGTATTCTTCTTAATTAACTTTCATTGCACGGGTTTTATTTTTTATCGTTTAACGTCAAACGTTTTATCTAAAGCCTATTTTGGCATTTGTCTGTTCAGTTAATTTTTACCAAAAATCGTTTACAAAAATAATGATCTTGACAGTTTTGCCTCTAACAATTGGTATCAAAACTATTTTATTTTTTGTTTACGATTTATCTGGGTCGAGTAGTTTTAGAACTGTGCTAACTTGGTTTTTTCGGCGTTCTAATTTCAATTTTATGATCATTATTTATTTCATATTTGATTGAATGCGTAGATATGATTTTTTTAATCACGAGCATTGATCGTGATAGATCGAATGTGAGCCTACAGGACATAGGATCGATGTAATAGCTAGTTATTTTTTTACATATCTATTTAGATTATTTAAGAACAAGTTGAATATCCAAGAATACAAAGAACAGGCGGCACACCGGCAGTTATTTCAGATTTTTACAGGCCACGAATTGCGATAAGTTTTTAACAGCTTTAAATTGTTTTTTTTCGGTGAGTTTTTTTTATAGTATTTATGCATTAAAAATAGTAGCAAAAATAAGTCAAAAATAGTAAAAAAAATAGCCCATCACCAGTGGCTTTGCCGGCTGGGTTTTGGGGCTAATTTTGTTGATTTTTCGGATCATTTTTGGAACTATTTTTTGAAAAACATTTTGACATAAATTAGCAATAAACATACCTTAAAATACTCTCCAAAAATCATAAAAAAAACAATTGGGCCAGAAACAATGCAAAATAGGCGGCAAACAGGTGGCACTCCGACGGCAGCGGCAGCGCTGGTTTGGGGCTGTGTTCAGGGCGATTTTGGGATTATTTTCAGGGCGTTTTTTGAAGCAACAGGTTATTGGATATTTGACCTATCTTTTCAAAAAAAAAACGGAAGCAAAAAGACCACCAAAAAAAGCCCAAACAGTGGGCTGTTTGGGGCAGCGACGGTGGCTTGTGGCAGTAGCTTTTTTCATGCAGTTTCCTAGCTATTTTTCAGGCAGTGTTTGAATTAGTTTTTTGTTTAAAAATAATAATAATTTTTGACAACTATTTTTTGGTATAAAAAGCATAAAAAATGGAACATTGAGGAGGCGGCAAAAGTTGCCTGAAGCGGTTGGAGCGGCTGGCAGTGGTTCTGGATTTTAGGACTATTTTGATCGTTATTCTAATATGTTTGAAGACGATGATGTGATATACTTGTATGTTATAGTGTATTAGAAAATTCTGATGTAATCGAGACACATGAATCAAATAGGAACGAGGATTATTACAACTTATCTTCTATAGAAGACTGAAACGCTTTCAGCGTTTCACTTTGATAATAAAATCGTGATATGTACATATCGTGTTTATATATATATGAACTACGTAGATGTATATCTGTTTTATTTATCATGTTAATTTAATTAATTCAGAAAATTTGATTTTAATTAAAATATTTTGTAATAGAAAATAAAATTAAAAAAATTTAATTAATTACTTTTAATTAAATAATTTTTTTTTAGATATTTTATTTTTTATAAAATATCACATTGAATATAATTTTTTCATAAAATTGTATATCTTAAAAAAAACGTGAAAATTAATTCTAAATTTTTAATTAATTAAATAAAAAAATATTTAATCAAAATAAATTATTTATTTTGAAAATTGTAGAATGAAAAATAAAATAAATAAATACCTGTAATCACTACTTTAGCTGAAAAATAAAAATAAAAATTATGCATTTGTTAAATTTTATTTGTTACGCATTTAAACACGAAAATATGGTTTGGTAAATCGAAATCTTTGACATTTGATTCTTTCAGATCGTGTGATTTTTAAAATTAATAAATTTATTTTAATAAAACGAATTTTTATAACCCTAAAAATATTTTAAAAATCTAAGTGGAAGAGAAAATTTATTCATAGATAAATTCCGCAGTCACCATCACCAGTTTATATACGATGCAATTAAACCTGTGTATTGGTAGTAAGGCCTTCCTCCTCTTCGAACAGATTAAATGCGGTATCGCCAGTACAAACTTGCTTTAGGAATAATTCTAGATAATTGTTAGTGTGGATCACTTCTCCATCTGAAGGGTTCTGTCACGCCCCAAACTCTGAACCACATGAAACACCCACAAGAAACCAATATAACACCCAACCCAAGAGTACACTCTCAAAATAAAATATACATGCATTGTATATAACCGCCAAACGGTTTACATTACACGGTTCTAATACTGAGAAAATATGTTACAGCATACATGTTCAAAACGAGCAGAAAGGAAGACTACCGATCTTCCACCTCTAGTAACCCCGGATCAACCTACATAACCAGTACCTGAAAAATATTTTAAATCCCACAATGTAAGCCAAAGCTCAGCAGAAACTAAACAATCATGCAATATAAGCTAGACATGCAAGAAAAATAAGGTGCAATTTTAGACTCTCTTTCAAATCTTCAAAACGATTTTCACAAGCAAGGAAAAGCGAGGATAATAATCATTTTTTACTCACACGAGCCTTGAAAACGATTTAAAAATGATTTTTAGAACGTGATTCACATGAGTCTTAAAAACAATTTAAAATTGGTTTTATTCGTCTCGTAATGCATTTCATGCAATCATGTACCTATTTGGACTTTCACCGAGGGACCGCAACCCCTGTCTAATGCACCTTTTCAATCTCTCTCCCGAAGGACTTTTGCCCCAACGAACGTACCTTCTCGGTCTCTGTCCCGAAGGACCTCAGCGCCAACAAACGTCTTGTTAACCAAGGTTAACATTCACCGAATCACATGTTCCTCTATTCCATTCCATACACATGCATAATTAAACCAGAGTTTAAATGCATAAAATCACGTACTATCACTTCATTTCACAAACCACATCACATGCTACACACGCGACCCACGCAACACTTGCAACCCATGCAACATGCACTACATACATCCATTCCTCATAAACCACACATACATGCCTATAAAACTCTGAGTTTTAAAACATAAACCACATTACACGTAACAATACCAAAATCATGTAATTCATTCACATAATCCGTACATAAATAAATTAAAGTTATAAATGTACATAAGTAGTTATAAATACATATAGCCATAAATAACCTCACATCATGATGCAACCCGCCATATAACCCAACATTCACTCCCATTGACGGCCAACAACCCACACAACCAAGCCTAACCCAAAGGCTAACACCAAACCCCTCAAACTACGAGGTCACAAAACACCATCTTTTCCTAAAAGAACCACAGGCCCAAACACTCCCCGCACCTAACGAAAAAAAAACACCATGCACCTAACCGTGCATCACACCCATGTCTAACCATGCATCTCCCCAGAGGACGACACCTAAACCAACACTTGAGGTCACGACATGACCCTCGAAACCACAACACGACTAACCGAACCCCAAAAAGAATCTAACAATATTTCAGTCCACTAATCCCATAATCAATCAAATCAATACCGTTAGAAGCTAATTGGAAACCAAGGAACCAACCACCAATCAACACAACAAACTCCCAAGAAACAAGAAATTTGATAACAAGTTCCAAGGATAAAAAATAGGCTTTACCCAAAGATTCGGCCAAAAACGAGTAAAAAATGGTTAAAATTTTTTGGCATACCCTCACTATTTTGATCATAACATTTTCTACAAAAATAATTTTAATGTGAGAGATGTGTCATTGGAAAGAAGCCTTCCGGGGCTTCAATTGGAACACAAAAATGACCCAATTTCGAGTCCGAATGAGAGAGATACGTCGATTTTAAAAATAAAATTTTAACTAGCGAAAATAAACCGCGGGCTAGACCGCTCGAGCAGTTTGTCCAACAGTCTGGCAACCTGAGAACACCCCAAGACCGCCCTCTAAACCGCTTAAGCGGTCCCTCAAGTGGTCCTACGCCAGAAACTGACTTGCTTTGCAAATTTTGAAGCCTCTAACCATTCAACAGCCCTCTAAACTCAAAATTGAAGCAACCAAACTTTCTTTCAACCTCCTCGGGCATACACAAGTCCAAGACTACCACCAAAACCTCAAAAGAAACCCTTTAACCCTGATTCCATCCAATCGAAACCAACTAAAAATGATTTTAAACTAAAACCCCGTTACATAAAATGGTTTTTCATGCATTTTTAATCGGTAGAAACACACACAATTATACGTAGCACCCTTATATGACATGAGAGTCCAGGATCTTACCTCGTTGAGTTAAAAACTCGACGCCTCGATCCATGTGCAAAATCAAGGTTCGTTAGAATGAAATTTTGTCTGGATGAACGCGTAGCCCACCATGCCAATAGCAAGGATCCGTTGTTGGATCGTCGAATATCGAGCCCCAAGCCCTCGAGAAGTTAGAGAGAAAGCAGAGAAAAAATAGAGAAAACTTAGCTTGTAAATTTTGAAGATATCTTTTGAAAATATCTAACTCCAGATATTTATAGGTCACAAAAATTTTTTTTTTTTTTGAAACCCACATCACAGCGCCCAACGACCCCGGGAACCAACCCCGAATGCATATCTAAAGTTAAACATGTATCAAAATATATATAAACATGCCGCAACGAAAACACTAAACGTGCGTCGAAAAACGCAGAAAAAGAAAACTGGCCAGGGTCTCACAGGTTTATTGCGAAGCGATTGATTTGGAATTAAGTGATAGTTAACACTTAGCTATATATAATAGTATTCTCTCTATCTAAATCACTGCTATTATATACTGGACCGAAACTATGTTAACTATTTAATTTTACTTAGCAGGGTCAGTTTCTTAGATAGTAAAATTAATAAGAATTTGACTGTTTGGACAAACGATGGATAGTAGACATCCTCCTATCGAGGCATGCTATTCACAGGATACCAGGCTGCGGGAGAATTTCTTTTAAAATGGTAGAGGGCACCAAATTAAAATAAATTCAAAATTTTGTTAATCATAATTAACGGTATTTTTTAATTATGTCATTCTCATGATTAAAATGGCTTTCAACCCACTCGTTTCAATACTTAAAGAAAACAAACTTACGGGACCAAACTATGTTGACTAGAAACGAAACTTGGACATTGTCTTAACTGCTAAGAATTACAAATTTGTATTAACTGAGACATGTCCGCCGGTACCTGATGTGGGGGCCACCGAACAAGAAACCCAAGCCCATTAGAAGTGGTAGAAAGCTGATCAGATAGCTCGTTATTACATTTCGGCTTCAATATCAAATGTTTTGCAGCATCAACATGAGCATCAGTTTATACCCATTGCCTATAACATGATTATAAACCTCAAAAAAATGTTTGGGGATCAAAATTGTGCTGCTAGGTAGGTGGCCATAAAATCTATAATGAATGCAAACATGGCTGAAGGCACCCCACTTAGGGATCATGTTCTGAAGATGATCAGTCTTCTAAATGAACTAGAGATCCTTAGAGCTAAAATTGACGAAAAAACCCAGGTCGATATCATACTCTAGTCATTGCCTGAAAGTTTTAAGCAGTTTTTCCTGAACTACACCATGAACAAGCTCAGCTTTTTATTGGCAAAATTTTTTAAAGAACTTTTAGCAACCGAGGGTGTTCTTAGGAAGACAGGTTCTGCGTATGTGGTTGAGAAAGATTCTTCATCTAAGCTGAAAAGAAAAAAGAAAAAAAAGGTTCAGAAACAGAGAGGCATAGCTCCAAAAGCAGTTAAGGGATTAAAAGTTGGTGTGAAGAAGCCGAGAGACAAGTGCTATTACTATAACCAGTTTAGGTATTGAAAAAAGCAGTGTTCGATTTTTCTCAGTAAGCAGAGTAAATCGAGTAATTTTTATTCACTTGTGGTTGAAACATGTTTAGTAGTATTATCTACCGGTACCTGGTGTATACATACGGGAGCCGCTAATCATGTCTGTAACTCTTTGCAGGGGTTCTAAGAAACCAAGCAGCTCAGTGATAGAGAAATATACCTACATATCGGCAATAATACAAGGGTGGCAGCAGTTATAGTAGGAGATGTCACTCTCAGCTTAAGTAAAGATAGGATACTATTTCTAAAAGATTGTATTTATGTACCTTCGATTAGAAAAAATTTAATTTCAGTCTCGAGCTTAATAAATGACAAATATTCTGTTTATTTTGGTGTATCTATCGTTGTGAAGAAAAATAAATATTTTATTTATTCTAGTACATTAGTGGATGATCTGTATGTCATATCTCCTATTTCTCATACACTACAACTAACTGAAATGCATAACACATCTAATTTACCATATAAGGGAAAGTTTTCTTCTTTAATGAACCAAACGTTTCTTTGGCACTTACGCTTGGGTTATATTAATCTAAAAAGGATAATATAAACTAGTAGAAGATGGACCTTTGAGTTCATTGAAAATTGAGGCACTTTCAGTCTGTGAATCTTGTTTAGAGGGTAAGATGACCAAGAGGTCCTTTTTGGCCAAAGACTATAGAGCTAAAGAGCCATTAGAACTGGTTCATTCTTATGTATGTGATCATATGACAATCCGGGCTAGAGGTGGCTTTGAGTACTTCGTTAGTTTCATTAATGACTACTAAAGGTATATATACATTTACCTAATGCACCGTAGTCTGAATGCTTTGAAAAATTCAAAGAATTCAAAGCGGAGGCAGAGGTGGAAAAGCATCTAGGTAAAAGTATCAAATCACTACGATCCGACCGTGGTGGGGAATACCTCTTTAGAGAGTATAGGGACTACCTATCATCAAAAGCAATTATATCCCAGTTAACTGCACTTGGCACTCCGCAGTAGAATGGTGTAGCAGAAAGAATGAATATAACTCTTATGGAGATGAGAAGGTCCATAATGAGTTATTCAGGTTTATCCGATTCGTTTTGGGAACTCACATTAGAGACAGCGACTTACATTTTAAACTTGGTACCTTCTAAATCAGTACCCTTCTACTCTCACAAAATTGTGGACCAAGTGTAAATCTAGTCCGAAACACATTTGAATTTTGGGGTGTCCAGCACATGTGCTAAAAGGGAATGCGGGTAAATTAGAACCAATGACAGAAGTCTGTTTCTTTGTGGGGTATCCCAAAAGAATAAAGAGTGATTTATTTTATAATTCTAAGGATTAGAAGGTCATTGTTAGCATGAATTTTCAATTTCTTAGAAGATGATTATATTATGAACCACAAGCCCAAAAACAATATTGTTCTGAAAGAACTGACAGAAAATATTAATAGAACGAAAGAGAAATCACAAGTCACTGATATCCCATTATCTCGTCGTAGTTGGAGGATTATCAAGACATATACAAATCATGAACAGGGTGCTATGCATAAGGTTCATATTT